>JAVQJD010061844.1:0-24459 GCA_036023655.1 Nannoperca australis | reverse complement strand
AAGTGCTGTACAGAGAAAAGGACAAAAAGAAAAAGCAATAGTTAAAACTATATAATCATTATTCAAACAAAAAGAAATGAACATTTATAAAAAGGCAGTTTTAAAAGATAAAATGTATTAAAAGGATAAAAAGAAAGCAATAGTTAAAACTAATCATAAATGAAAATACATAAAAAAGCAGTTTTAAAAGATCAAATGTAGAATTTAAAAGCTACAGTGCAAACTAAAAGTAGAACTTAGTAGAAAACGCTGCTTCCCCTTGTTTAGTTCTAACACGAGGAACAGAGAGAAGGCCACATCCAGATGATCTTAAAGGCCTGGTAGGTTCATAACTTAATGATCTTGTAGTTAACTACAAGATCATTTGTGCCCAAAATTCCCACTAAAGCTCAACTTTGAACGGTCAAGTTTTAAATCAGGGAGGTTATCTTTAAATAAATAGAGGAATAATTGTTTGCTTTCTTTCTGAGACTGAGATGAGAAGACTGATACCAATCTCATGTCTGTGTGTTAAGTACAGAGCTGAAGTTGGGATGTGGATAGCCTAGCTTAGCATAAAGACTGGAAGAAGGGGAAAACAAATACACAAGAAATGTGTGATTTTAGTTGCACTTACATGCTGGAACTTTCTTGATGAACAATAAAAAAAGGGAAAACATTTCTGTTGATGTTCAGTCAGTGTTGATGGTAAATGTAGTTAATGAAAGCAATACATTCCTCAGTGTGTGCTATACTGACCAAAAAAGCTGAGTTCTCCTGCTCGGGGAGCCGTGTCAACAGTACCCAACTGGAATTTATTGCTTCAACTGACTACATTTACATCCACATAAAACGAGGTGAATTTTCCCTTTAATGAGATGAATATCCATCTTCCCATCTCACTCAGAAAGAAAGCATAAACATATCTAAATTTTCAACAGACAGTTGATAAGTTGTCATGTGAATTTGAGTATGGTGTACTTTAATTATTTTTCAGGAGCATGCAGTTCATGCCGTGCAAGTGTATTATATAGTCTATAGATTCTAATATATTTTACATCAATTTAGCTTGTTCTCCAGATAGATTAGAAATGTCCTTCAACCCTGTATGCATAACAAGTGACTAAAGCCGGGTCCCAGCCTCAAGGTTATGAGACTTGGGGAAATAGCAGTCAGGCTTCAGGTGATTTAGCACTAAAACAGAGTAGATCTTCACTATAGGTTCGATCATTCTACATCTGATTCAATTGCACATGCAACTGTTTTCTAAGTTCTTTTTGAGTGTCTGCTTTGTGGAAAGGCTTACTGGCCAGCACTGTTTGTATCATTAAGTCAGACACTGATGGGTTCCTCACTGTGACATAAACATTTATATTTGGTTGTAGAGTGTTAATTTGTGGCTTCTCAAAGTGTATGTGGTGTAGGTTCGAAAGGGGTACTCCAGTGATTTAGTATTGCCTTCCATAAAGACTTGAAAGAGACATAATTACAATAGACTCCAAAAACACTTAAACCCTCCCTCCTAGTAAATTGTATCGCAGGCTTTATGTCACAAATTGGTAATCTACAAACCCAATGACATTATGATGTCGTCAGTGTAAATTTCTAAAACTTGACAAAGCTCCTCCAGACTCTTAGAAGATCCTGTTTTCAAAGGCTGAATAGTACTACCCTTGACTAGTAAACAATCATGTGTGTAAATGTTGATATTTAAAATCACTAGAGTGCCCCTTTAATGTGACCATTCAGTTGTTCGTAGGCATATTGTATGCTTAGTCTGTCCACTATCCTTCTGCTTCAGTCCAGCTGCCCACTCAGTACAGCTCCAGCTCAGAAAATAACAGACATGCCTATTTCTTCATGATGTGGTCTCAACGAATCTCTAATATCTGCTCTACAGCTTGGTACAATAATGAAAACACAGGGTGTGCTACAGACTCAACATTAAACCACATTATTACTGAGCCACAGAGCTCAATCAACTGTGTCAAGTCCAATTTAACTGTGTGGTTAGAGAAACAGCAACAGCACGGGCCCAGAGTGTGTAAACAGTGATCAGTAGCTTTGCTGTGCAGCTATGTGATACTTAAAAGGACTAGATCCCTATTTTGGGAAATACGCTTAACAGCTTTCTTTCAGAGTGAGATATGAATGTGGATATCAGTCTGTGTGTTAAGTAAAGAGCTGGAGTCAGGATATAGTAAGCTTAGCTAAGCAAAAGACTGGAAGCAGGGGGCAACAGCTAGTCTGGCTCTGAACAAACTGAAGAAATACACTGCCAACACCACTAAATCACTAATCCCAAATTAAACAATGTTAAAACACATTTTTGGGGTTTTAGGGGGAGTTATTTGAAAAGTGACTATGCACAGCGTCACAGGGTCTTATCACCACAGTGAGTTTTGGGAGAGACCAAAACCTGCTATCACTTACTGTCCAGCACTGTCTGAACTCTAGCTGTTGGGCAGATGAATAAATTGTTCATCAAAAAATAATTATATCTTGTAGCTGCCCCTGAAACTACAAATTGTAGTTTTCTGTTTAAATGAAACAAACAAGATATGACGTGTTAATCAGTGAGCTTTACAGGTGTTTTTTTTTGTTGGTAGGTGTGTTTTTGAACTTCAGACAGCCAGTTTAGCTGTTTCCCCCTGCATCCAGTCTTTATGTTAAGCTAGGCTAACCATGTCCAGCTGTATACTTAACACACACATGAATTGAATCAATCTCATCATCTCATTCTCAGAAAGACAGACAGTCAGCAGTAGCTCTGTTTGAGCCTGAAGGAGGCGTCTGAGGACCAGATTCTTTCCTCAGAATGTAATCCACTCTCATCAGTGAGAAAATATACATCACTGGATGCTGCCTTTTGTTTTTTCTTGACATTGCAGTGTTACTAAAACTTTAGAAGAGCAATGCCACAAATCACACCACATCCACAATACACCAAACGTAATAAAATGTGTAAAGATGGCATTTTCACATCCAGAACCTGCTCCATCCTATTCCTGATCACTGCCTATGTCAGGGTTTGTCAGCCTTGGGGATAGGAGTCCATTTGGGGCTGATGTAGATGTACTGTATTGATGATAATAAATGAAAAGTAAGAAAATTAATATACACTATAATAAATCAAATATATGTTTAACATGTACCAATACAAAAAGTTAAAATATACAAAAATAAACAAATTAGAATTTGACAGCATCAGTCATATATGGCACTCCATCCCTAACCCTAACCTTTCACATAATGAATAGACAACTTTGGATACATTTTGGAACCTAAAAATAGAGTCATGAGCCCTAAAAAGCTTAGAAACCCTGACCTAAGCAGTGCTTATTGTTAAGTGTATTTCACGTGTCTGGCCCTTTATTTACTCTGTAGTGACGTATTTAAGTTGTAGCATGTTCGAGGTGTCATATAACAAAACTACTGTACGTATCACATACCTTTTTGGGGATTTGTTGTGGAAAATGACAATGTATTTTTTCATAAATAAAATAGTATATATTGTTATTTGTTTTAGCAGAGACTTATAATTTGCCAAATATAAAGAAGATCAGTGAATTATATTTTTAGGCACTACGTAAAGATATTGTGTTGTTATACTACTTGTCAGAATGGAAAGGTTTGACTTGATTGCAATAAAAGTATAAATAAAACTGATATTAAAACAATTTTGAATACATCTTCTTACTCATGAAGGAGGCTTTGTAAAATTATCAGGAAATCATACACTATTCATAGATATTGATATAATCTTGACACAATCCCCAATATCTATTCTTTTAACAGCTTGAGGTTAGCTTGGGGTTGCATTTTATCCCAGCATGCCTTAGGCAAGGGTCAGAGTACTAGATGGGTTAGCAGTTTATCACAGGGCTAACACATACAGAGTGACACACTTACAGGCCTGACAGTCACTAATTCACCTGAGCTAAATGGAGGAACATGCAAACCCAGGACCTGTCTACTGTCAGCCAACAGTGCTGCGGAGGACCACAAGTGGCATGTCAATTATTATAAAGCATTTAAATAATTGATCTAATAGGATGATGAATGATTTAAATTTGTAATTGCAGTTTCAAAATAATTGAATTTGAAAGTTTGGGTTTTTAAATCAAGGATTTGAAAGGGTAACTCCCTTTATATTTAGCAATTATGCCTCAAAATCTGTGCGTAACCCTCTCTGTTACTGACAGACTAGTATGCCATTACCAACATATTTCTTTGATGACTTGTGTTTGAAACATACATATAACTGTTATTCCAAATGTAGCATTTGTGAGGGGAGAATTTCTTAATATACCAAAGAGCAGCATAAGAGTAACTGTTTATGAAGATTGTAGAGTTTTTTATTTTTATTTTTTTTATTGTAATTACATCTTCTTAAGATTTAATCCCACTAAAGTTTAAAATACAGATGTTGGAATACATATGACTTATTTTTAAAATGGAATGTAGAAAGTGAAAGTCTAAAACAACAACAGAATGGGGTTAATTTTGTCCATTAATAAAAATGCAAAGAAATCATCCAACAAAAACTGCAACTTAAAATGACTATTGTTCCCAAATTATTATAGAGCTTCAGTGTGAAATACACAGAAATGTGATTTGCATCTAAATGTATTGCATAAAATCCTTATTTTTGTTATGCGTTTCTTATTCTTGGTTTCTCAGTTTTTCTTTGCACATCTGAGTTTCTCAAGCAGAGGAAGACAGCTGCTGCAGCTCAGCAACAACTGGCATCAGAGGCAGCGGCTAGACAGGAATTGAAACTAGGGGCTGCTCAACAGGCAGCTGGACAGGACAGGGCCTCCACGACACGCTGGGATTATGGCCAGCTGGGATTCCTCAAAAGGTGAAGCACACTGGAGGTCTGGAGGCTAGCAGGCTGGTTGTTAGCAGGCTGGAGGCTAGCAGACTGGTGGCAAGCAGGCCGTGGCGCAGAGAAGGCTGGAGTGTCTGGCTCCGAAAAGAACAGGATGAGAAGACATGTCGAGATAAAACCTCCACCTGCTAAATGCCACCATGTAGGCCCCAGAAAATGTGGGTCCCTTGACAAAAATCTGCAGAAAGCAGAAAGGTAGGCTGGGAATATGACTGTCAGCTGGGTCCATTACTGGTCAATTAATTCTGTTAGGATGCATTGGTTAGGGCAGCAGGGAAAGGACAGTGAAGACAGATGAATGCTCCAGCAGTTCAAATGTTTATTTCACAAAACACTTACATGCAGATATAGTCAGGCAGGCAAGTAATGAGCAGGTCCAGGTAACACAAAACTACCACATGAAAAGGAGTCTAACAAACCATATGAATCATCAGAGAAAATCATCAACAGAGAAACTGGACAAGACTACTGATAAGTAGGTTCCTTCTGGCATCCTTAACGTTGTCACTAAGAGAGTTCTGGAAGCCTGTTAGCAGATACATCTTGTAAGCAGTCCATGACATCCTTGAGTACTTGACCAAGCTGTCATGGTGGACATTTTCATGGCCAGATCGTACAGTTAGGGCTAGGCTAGAGAAGTGCAAGACAGAGAGGTGAGGAAACTAGAGTCAGATATGAGTATTTATTGCAAGGCTGTAGGGATGGGATATTGAGCAGGGCAGAATGGATGGCCTGATGCAGAGGAACCAGGCTGGCGACTCCCTGTGCAGAGCAGGGAGAATCTGTAGCTGAGCCAAGCAGGGGTCCAGGGCTGAGGAGCTGGGCTGATGAGACGAAGGGCTGGCGCAGACGGGATAAACAGGAACTATGATCTGGCATAGTGAAGGTGGCAGAGCTGAGGCTTTGTAGGCTTCTTGATAACAGGATGGGATGCAGGTGGTGGGGCTCTGCTCTGGCTCCAGCACACCTTTGTCTACTCAGACAATCACTCTCGTACACAGATACACAGACACAGAGAGAGACTGCAGGCTAGGCAGAGGTGGAGGGTGGGACAGATCTAGTCTTACAAAACAAAATCTCTAAAGTAATTACAATTGTATCCCCACACCATCATGTGTGTAGGCCATTAAACATTTGCAATAATGTCATACGGGATCTTGTTGTAATTAATAAAACAACCATCTAGTGCTAGCTCTACAGCTTGGTCTCTACAGCAATGAAAGATATGAGACATAATCCATCCTAAAGCCGCCCAGCTAGAAATCCCAGAATCTTGCAACATTTCTTGGGTGTAAACTTTTCTGGTCCAGATTGGACTCAATGTCTCAATAAATCTATTATGCCTAGTACTACAGTCCATTATTGTCCTGCTGACGAGAATACTGTAAACTGTAAGTTGTTTTTGAGGGTTTGTTTGACAGGTTGTCAGTTAACAGCAAGATCCAATCCCATATTTTAAAATGTATAGACTGCTCCTTTAAATGAAAGTTAAATTATGTTGGTCAAAGGTAAACTGATTATGATGTCCGATAGTGCCACCGCATTGTGTGTTCTCCAATTTCAGCCACTTGGCTGGGTGTGATGATCCTGATCTGTGTGTGTGTTCTGAATAGTCCATTAACAATTCAGCTTTCATTATTATATTGTTTGTGCTCAGGTGTCTTTCAGCTGCTACAGTATGGAGTGATTTCTTTTTTTTTTTAAGCAGTCAAAAATATGGTTTGAGAGAAAACTGTCCGCACTTTTGCTTGCAAACCCTAAAATTTAGCTTGCAAATCTAAAAGTTTTGCTTACGAATCTAAAAGTTGTGCTTCCGGTTCCGCTTTATTCCTGAAAGACGTTTCTATTGGCCAGTTTTGATCGGAGTGACAGCTTGGCAACATGTCGTCAGTTAATGAGAGAGGCTGTTTTGAAGTCCGCAGGAGGAGAGCGGAGAAAGTCGATACGAATGTAAGTTTCTTTACACGTAACCTCCTCTTGGTGACAGCAGTAATGTTATGTTTGAGCTAGATTGCTTTTGTTTAAACAAAAATTGCTCCATACTACAGGTTCATATTTGTTTGTCTGGAAGCTGATGGATCTCAAGTGTATCTTGAAAAGCAATCGACAAATGTGAGATGAAGAGGAAACTTAGAAGAAGTTAAATGTATGTCTTACAAATGTTGGTAAATTGTAAACTTAGTTAGGCCTATTTATTGGACACTTAAAGACAATAATTAAATAAATCGAGTCAAATAAATAATGGTCCTTATCACTTCCCAGCTTGTTTAGAAAATATTTATTTCATGTAATGTACACTGTACAAATGCACTGGAGCATGTGAGATACATTAAGATCTCATCCTTCACAATCACATTTTGTGGAACATTTCCTCTCTTATGTCTGAAATTGCTACATGATTTCTTTAAAACCACATAGATAACACAGTGATTCTCTTCATACCAACAGTCTTTAAAAGAAAATACTTATAATACAAACATATTTTCTACAACATTTAGACTTCTTCCTAACTTTCTTTGCTAGTTTCTAGAGACATTTATTATTGTACAAATTGAACAAAATACTTAAATTTCTGCTTTGCATTATGATTTAGGCAATGATTTTTCAAAATAAAGGCATTAATATATAAATCAATCAGCAGTCAGTATCATTCTATCAGTCACTACTGAGCCATGTGTCATTTCTTGCAGGTCAGTCTAATGTTAGAGAGCACACTTTAAGAGATGGATGTCTTTGTTCCAAAAGGCTTCCAAGGAATAACCTTAGCAGCTTAATATTGACAGTGGAATTACATACATCTGATGGTTTGTTGTGATTGTCAGGTCATGCTGATAGTCTACAGTGTAATCCTCCAGTTCTGTTGCTAATCCACAAACATCATTAGAGGAAATATTTGATCAGCAACATGAATGCCCTTTTAAAGAGATTACAAAAGAGTTGTTGTACTTTGTCCCTTCCTTATTGGTACTTGCTCTTTCAACACTTTCAACATACCAGCCATACCAACTAATTCCATTTTCAGTTTTACAGGGCTGGCACTGAGACTTGTCAACTTAAAATGAACTTCTGTGCCAAAAATAATTATCTCACAAAGCGTCATCGTAATCATCGTATCAAACCTACCCCATATTAGATAATATCATACCATAAAAACATTCAAATCCACTGCTGCAATGCATTGTTGAACACCAATGAAATTATCAAATGGCATGAAAACCACAACATGTTTAAGGGCCATAACAGTATTTTAAGGCATTAACTTTACATTTCTGCTGGGTGTTTTCCAAAGCACACTATAGGGTTTTCATTTGTGAATGTCTGTCTGTTGGTTGGTTGGTCCATCCAGACTGAAATATCTAATTGAATGGATTTCATGAAATACAGACATTCATGTTTCCCTCAGGATGTAACTGTGGACAAAGGTGGTCCTTTTCCTCTTGCTCCATGGTGAGAACGAAATTTTACTTTGTCTAAAAGTTTGGTTTATGACCAAATACCTGTACATTGTGGGTAGTGCTAATTAGCAAATGTTAGTATTCCAACATGCTAAAATAAAGATAATCTGCAACCAATGTTAGCCTTTGGCAGAATCCAAATGTCTGGATTTCAAATGTTCAGATAATCAAAGTATACAAAGTTTTACTGTGTATATCAACTTTTATTATTTATTCTTTCTCATCTCTCTGCTATCCCATAAGTCCCATCTTATAGCACATTTTATCACCCCATAAGCCAGAGCCCATGCGGAGTTGACGTAGTGACAGTATGCATGACAAAAGTATGGAAGGACTAAGCCAGTAAATCCAGACAGTAGACATTTGGATTCAGCCATCACTGAGAGCATGATAGCATTTAGAATCGGCATTTAGCTTAAAGCAACACTGTGCAGACAGGACCACTAGCATAGTTGTAGACTCAGTGTTTTCTTGTCTTTTAGGCAGTCACTGAATTCTATTTGCTTTAGAATGCTATGAAAATTAGCATTTAGCATTGCATTACCACACAGCACCATACCTTTGACTATAATGGAAGAAGACATGATGTTACTGTATCAAGCAACCATAAGATGTTTTTCACAGTGAAATGAAATGAACTGAAAGCAATGTCTGCCTGGAAGCCACAAAAACCTTTTCAACAATGTAAAACACTTTGGTATTCTGTATGGTGTCATTATAGCACGCAGTAAAGTTACTGTGGAGCACCCACCCATCCATCCATTAGCTATACCTGCTTATCCTTTAGACGGTGGGGTGGTGGTGGTCTACAGCTTATCCCAGCTGACACTGGGCAAGGCAAGACCCTGGACGGGTTGCCAGTCAATCACAGGGCTGACACATAGAGACAGACAACCATTCACACTCACAGTCACACCTATGGGCAATTTAGAGTCATCAATTAACCTAACCTACATGTCTTTGGCCCTACCCGACCAGCCAGGTTCAAACCCAGAACTTCTTTGCTAACAACTGCACCACGTGCCGCCGCCTTGTGGAGCATTTAAGTGTGGCATAATGTGCTGTTTATAGAAGATAGTAAAAGTTTATCACTACCCCCAACTCCATGTGCCTGGTGTCAACCCTGTAATTTCCATTCTTCATTACTCCTATCATTATTGGTTGCCCTTTATTTAGTCTGAGCCACTACCTGATAACCAATGGGCAGATATTTATCAGATTTGAATATGGTGAATCTGAATTTGTAGTTCAGAATTTGAAATTGTACACAATATATGGTTTCATTTGGAAGTCAATCCTTGTTCTTAACTTGTATGTGAAGTTTGGAAAAGGAATTGTGGAATTAAATTTGAATAAATTTGTGTAAACAAATTCCAAGTTTAAATTGTGATGGCAGAATGCATTTCAAATTCAATCTTCAAAGTCAGATACAACTTTCTGAGAGACTACACCCAGGGACTGGGACTCTGTCTTTTAGCTCTTTGGGTCTCTACCAATTCCTGAGGGAAATATCTGGCTCTAGCTGCTCCACAGCTGTGTCTGTCTGTTGTTTGGTGCTAAGCAGGTATTGCGCAGTAGGCTTTTCGAGTTATTTTGCTGAAAACAGATGTCTGCTGCTGGTAACAGGTTGAACTGAAACCAAACACCAGATGTGCCACAAAACCTAAACAATGAGCTGAAAGACACTAAAACTCTCTGTACAGCTGGTGATAATTCTCTGTGGGTGCATCACTATAAATGTACCCTTTCATGTTATACATTGTCATTCGATTCATTGTTAATAATAAAATATTGGTTACTGGATCTGAATTTGAAATTAATTGTGCCACAACAAATGAAGAAAATATTTTTAAATATAGCTTGATCATACTCAATCCAGTTACAAAACCTGTTACAAAAAGTAAGAATAATGAAATGCAAGTTAATTTTGATTAAATTTAAGAGAAATCTGCTATTTATTACGAAGTTTTATTTTCATAGCTCTGGCCATTAGTTCTATCATATCACGTATGATAACATTGTACTCAGAATAGTAACTGCTCAGATCTCAGAATGCAGGGACATTGCTGAAATTAGGTCCAACACTGCATAAAAACACGAGCAGTCAGATGACAAGACAAGACAAGTTCTAAATAAACCAACAGTTAAGCCAAATTAGCTGCCACTATATTTAAAGGTGAAACCAAAAGTAAGCAAACCCATAATGTGGCTATAAATTATGGGTATTAATACAATAAGTACAGTGGGTCAAAGCTGAAGTAGGTCTATAAATTGTGATGGATGTTTACAAGTCTTAGCTATTAACTTGTTAAGTATGTTATTATTAAGTTATCATAACTGATAGAACCAATGGCCAGAGCCGCAAAAATAAAACTCAACTTGTAATAAACAGTATTTGTTCACACTCAATTCCCAAAGATGGTGCCCACTGTCAGCCAGGCACTCCAAACAACACAACTGGATACATTGATGTGTGGGAAGCCAGCAGGGGATCATACCCTGGTTGTTGCACTAGGGACTCCTAGTGCAACAATTGGAGGCAGGAGCTGAGGGAGTCCACAGCAGCACCCATGTCTTATATACATTTTAATTAAAATGTTAAAACATAAATTCAGATATACCAAATTAAATCAAGTACTTCCTGACAAAAATATCTGCCTCATTGTTACCCTCCCCAGTTATCCCTCAGAAACTCCCGCTGTCCCTATGAGACCTGCCCTTCAGCATCCTTACTCCATCCTGTCACTGCCATCACCGTTGATCTGCACCACACAGTCCTTGTTCAAAGACTCCTTTGAGTGGGCCGTGTCAAAGTGCTGGGTGCTCACCATGTATCTCCCCCGAGCATCCAGCCCCAAGGCGGGAACAAAGCGACGGTCAAATTGGATTTCTTGGCGCAGGTAGGAGGTCCTCTTCTGGCATGAGTCACCAGTTCCCTCCTGCAAGGCTGACAGAAAGACCACCAACTCAAAGTGGTTGGACATGCCCTCACACAGGGCAGGGTAGAGGGGGCTCCGGCGGTCCAGGGGGTGGTAAAAGGTGAGTGGAAAGATGAAGAAGGGACAGGGTTGCTGGCCCAGATGATCCAAGTGGAAGTCCAGAGAAGTCTGGTGCAGGGCCTGACCTTCGTGCTCCTCGTAGAGTACAGCACTCACCTTTACGTCCACCAGAGGTCGCTGCAGCAGATTGGTGGCTCGTAGCATGAGGCATGTCTGGCCCTGGTGTTGTCCCACCACTGCCTGGGGGCTGAACTGGATGGCTCCTGCTCGCTTCTGGGGACGTGCAATCTTGGCTACAAATGCACCTGAAGGTGAAGACAATGAGACTTCAATGTACTATGATGAGGAGATGTTTTGACCTTGTTTAATGTTAGTTAATAAATAAAAGACAATAGCAGAAGAGCTAAAACCACAAAGTGTTCTAAGGGCACAAAATGAATAAGCATTAAATGTAAGTGACATTGAAACATGTCATGTTGATTAACTCCAATTGGTAAAATCTGCATTGTTTATTGTCTGCATTGTTCCCCCGCCCAACCTGTTCAGATGGGTTAGTGTTAGGCCAGCATATGGATGCCATTAGGGTGAAAATGGGATTCATTATTGGTGGGATACAAAGTGGAGGTTTTGCATAGGTATGCTGTAGGGTAAAGTGGTCAGTATGCTTCAAAGAAAGTGCTTGTCCTACTATCTAACAGCGTGTGAACCATTGAAACGCTGTTCAGACAGTTTGAAAGTGTCAAATTTCTTTGACTTTTGAAAAGAGGGAGGTCTGCATTGCCAATTAAAAAGAAATTCTGAAACTGACCAGGTGTGAAAATGGGTACAGCTTCAATTGCTCCACATTCCAGACATTCCTCCTTCCATTAGCATCCATGTACACTGCCAGATTCTCTCCACTGTACTGACAGCAATGGAGGTGGTGTATTTTTTGTGAAGAAACGGAGGAGTGCAATCGATATCTGAATCAAGTTCTAAACAAGAACTCACCTTTGTCTAAAGTGATGACACAGCCAAAAAATACCTAATTACAAGTAATAGCCCTGCATTCAAATGCCCCCTTAAGTTAAAGAATAGAAGTATTATCACTATAATATATTTAAAGTAGTACTTGTTCCTCAGAACAATGTCTCATGTGACTAATATATTATTTTATAGTGGTTTATCTTTTTGAGATAAAAGTCAGGCAGTTTTGTCCAGTGGTTTCTAACCCAGATAAATCTGAGGGGTTGTAAGATGATTAACGGGAGAGAAAAGAAGAAATTTATTTGTGACTCAGTTATTCAAATTAAATCATGTGAGATGTTTAGAGGGGAAATGTCTCTTTGGTGGAACTGCTAACAACTCATAGACATATGAAATGTAGCTAAGGGCTACACATAGCTTTTGTGGAAGAAGTCACAAGCCCCCAGCTCGGGAACCACTGGTTTAATCTTAACGTGTCATATTTTACAAGCTTATCATGTGTTTTTACTTTTAATGTCGAATCTTTAAATTAACTGGTAACTATAGATGTCAAATAAATGTTGTGCAGTATAAAATGCAATATTTCCCTCTGAAGAATGAAGTAGAAATACATAATAGGAATATAAAATAAAATAGAAAGTTGATATACTCAAGTAAAGTACAAGTACCTAAAATTTTGACTTAAGTACTTGAGTAAATGTACTTTGTTTCTTTCTACCACTGGTCTTCATCACTGAGGCTGTAGCCAGGATTGTAGAAACAATGAGGTCATACTGAGAAACGTCACTCTCATTGCAGACAGGTTTGTTAATGGTTCGGAATAGAGGCCAATCTGCAGCACTGTTAATAAGCAGGGGAATTGCGGTGTGACTGTAGTCTAAGAGTGTCCTGTTTTTATATTATATTCTTTATCAAAAATGACAGCTTTGAGACCACTTTTATTATAACTCACTGTGTCATCATAGTCTTGGATTTGATCCTTCTTTATAAATGCAATACCAAGGGTGGCCCAGCAGATGTCACATTGTGTCTACATCAAAAGCTTGGAAACAGTGAATTATTTTCAGGACAGTTGCTTCATAGTGGTTCAGTGCTTCATAAACCTTCATTAAACGCTTTTAGGGCTGAACATTAAGGCCACAAAAAACCCCACAATCCAACACTTTCTTAATGTAATAGTCTTCCTCAAGGGTTTCATCAATTTCTGTGTTCTGTTGATATAGTCTTCAAATAGAGTACGAAGCTCTGCCACTGAGTTTGGGGTTTGGTTTTAGGTCAGGATATAGTTATGTGTTTCAGAGATAACTGTTTGGGATTAAGGTAAGAGAAGGTTTGGTTGAGGTTAAGCATCGCAGAAGAGAACTTAATGGGTTTTGAGCTTTTGACACAACACTGAAACACCTGCTGTAGTGAATATGTAAACGTATAGTCATCAGATACAAACCAATTTTTAAAATGTTATGTCCAGCGACAAATAGCTTTTCAAGTTTTGGCCAATACGGTAATTAGATTCAGCTTTGGCTCCAGTTTGGCTCCCAATGTGTCCATTAAAATTATAATTGAGACTGTGACGTCAGAGTTGATGATGTTTGTAATGAGGAGGCTTTAGGAATAGGGGAGTTGTACCTGTGATGAATGCTTCTAGCATGAGCCCCAGCAGCATCTGCACAGCCAGCAGTGCTATGGCACTGGGACAGTCACCACTGGGGAACATGGTGCCATAGCCAATGGTCAGCTGTGTCTCCAGGGAGAAGGAAAAGGCAGCAGTGAAGCTGGTAATGTACTTCACACAAACCACATGCCCCTGTGGGGGGGCATCATGATCCTGCACAGCCAGGTCTCCATTGAGGTGGGCCAGCAAGTACCACAAGCAGGCAAACAGCAGCCAGTGGGCCAGGAAAGAGACACAGAAGGCCAGCAGGACCCATCTCCAGCGCAGACCCACCAACAGTCCCCACAGGTCCTGAAGGGCCAGTAACCAGGCTCTACTTGAGGCCCCACGGCAAGAGCCTGATGGGCACAGAGGGGGGCGGAGGGCACAGTGTCCATCTTTGGTGACCAGGCGCTGGCGGGGTGGAGAGGACAAGAGTGGAGAGGAGGAAGCCTTACCACCCAGAACACCACTGTTGGATTTGGTTGTCATGGCTGCAGGTGGATCTCAAGCAGGGTAAGTCAAGGTGGGGATGATGCTGAAATGAAATGATAAAAGACACCCAGGGATATATCACAAGACGGTCGAAAGGTTTGAAGCTCAAATTATCAGTCAATGTCAATATCAATTTCATCTCTGTGTCCAGTACAGATCTGTGTGAACAGTAGATCTGATATGTGCTACCCTAGCCTAGCACACAGACTGGAAGCAGGGGAAACGGGTCAAGTAATGTCAAAAGCCAAACTTCAAACCAGGCTTGACCAAATCGTTAATTGTGGCCACGCCTGCGCAACAATAATTATTTATATTTTGTTTTTCTCACGTGACAGCTGACTGATTTGGGTGTCTGATAGTCTGTCAGATGGTCCATCCATTGAGTGAGCGTATACGGGTCGGCCAATCAGGTTCCATTGGGTAATGTTAGTTTTTTTAAAGAAACATTCACGGACCCAAAAATAAGTGACCGTACACATGCATCAGAGAAACTCAGATATTCTTCAGCCATTGTTAAACACATGCCAACAAAACGTGCTAGCTAGCTTTGCAAACATGTTCAGTGAATTTTTCTGCCTCCATAAAAGCTCCACCCACAAAAAAAACATGGTAATGAAGAGAAAAGGGGTCTATAATTGCTGTCAGGAACACTAGGAGCTAATCCGCTGCACACTTTGTCATAACTTGGGGTGGATATCAAATCATTACATGTCAAAAGGCTGAAGTCCAAGTCAGTTATTGGTGTTCAAGTCAAAGTCTTTTGTCAAATCAAGTCTAGAGTCATCATGACTTGCATCTGACTTCAGTCCATGTCATTTGACTTTAGCCCACACTTCTGTATTGTTGATGGGATAAAACCATCCGATTCCTGTAGCGTCACCAAAAGGACCAACTTTACACTTTCAACCTCACTTCAAGAGTTTCAGACATTTTTTGATGGATTTAGGTTAGCATTTCCTTTGAGCTAAGCTATGCTAAACAAGTCCTGGACAGACAGAGACAATTGATATCCATCTTTTTATTGAAGTGTGGATAAAAAAGTAAAGGAAATCATATTTCCGAAAATGTTGAACTGTTCCTTTAAATCCCAAGGTTAAGCTGTATCCACAGAATCCCCATGTATCTAATTTAAACAGGACATATGTGTGTAGAGGAACTCTGAGCACCAGATGTATGTGAAGGAAGTCCTGACAGGCAGACAGCTAGAGTTCTGTCCTCGTCAGAGTTTCTATTTCTATGTCAATATTGTTGCCAGGAGATTAGAGCAGGTCCCAGCTGGGAATCTGTCTGAGGAACACAGCAACATGCAGAGTAGGAATGCGTCTTTTATCTGCGGGGGGCTTTAAACTTACTGCACTGCGTGGCTCTCCACTCGTCTTCTTCACCAATTACAATATACATTTACCATCATTTTATGCATGCATTTATTATGCACTTGCAACATATTTTTATGCATATGCTGTGAACTTTGCATAGCTTTAAAATACAAAAAGCAGGAAGGTGAGAGATTTAATGTTTGAACAAAACCATAAATCCAGTGTGAGGGCATGGGGAGTGATGTTAAAGTTTTTCATATAATGTTAATAACATCGTACAGTAGCATTGTTTGGAGTCCACACACTATCAACAGAAAATTGCGTAATATCTGATAGTTTTCTAAAGCATGTTTCAACCTGTTTAAAGTTTAAAAGCAAAAATGAAAAAGATACTTGGTTAGGTTCTCCAATGACTAAAAACTTCAAAAAGTATTTAGTTCAGTAGTTGTAAATAAGACAACATAATCAACATCAGAAGACTTTCTATGTTTATCTGTAAAGCAAACACCAAACAAGTGAGGACTTTTCTGGCACCTAAGCTGAAGTAATAAGGAGTGTGTCGGGTGAATGTGTTGTTGATTCTGGTTTGTCTTTGTGCTGAGGCTGGGGGAAACAGCAGCTTGATAACAAGGTCGTCACATGAGAGCCATGTGCTGGCTGAGAATTCATTGTGCTGGATCTCAGTCTGTCAGAGCTGTCACTGGATTGTCACCACATAAGTCCATTAAAGACTCTTTATACAATGCTTCCTGTGTTTGTAAGACGACAATGTCAATATTATTCTCATGTCTGTGTGTTAAGTACAGAGCTGGAGTCAGGGAATGATTAGCCTAGCTGAGCATAAAGACTGGAAACAGGGGGATACAGCTAGCGTGACTATGTCCAAAGTTCAAAAACACACCTACCAACACCTCTAAAGCTCATTGATTAACATGTAGTATCTAGTTCTTTTTATTGTGTATACAAGCAGAAATGTCAAAATGTCAATTTGTGGTTTTAGGGGGATTTACATTTTGAAACAATTTCTTGAGGAAAAACTGTTTATCTATCTGCCCAGCACTTGTGTTCAGAATCTCCAGTTATAATGAGTCACCAGTTAGGGTCTCTTTTGATCTCTGTCCAAGCATCTCATTGTAACAACAAAACTTCAGTCACTTTGACTGGCTGTTTCTGAACAATAAATGGTTAAAATGATATACTACATGTTAATCGGTGAACTTTAGAGATGTTGGCAGGTGTATTTTTTCAGTTCGGACAGAGCCATGCTATCTGTTTCCAGTCTTTATGCTAAGCTAAGCTTACAGTGTCGTGACTCCATCTCTGTACTTATGACATTTACATTACATTACACATTGTCATTACTTATGACACAGTCAACAGATTCATACCCATCTATTCACTTTCTTTCTGAAAGTGAGTATGCATTGTATGCAGTATGTATCCTTTAAGGTACCTTTATTTGTTAACAGGGTCCTTAGTTAGCTTTGGAAATGCAATTCAACAATGGAAATAGAAATTTGGAGGGCATTCATTATTTGTTAAGTTATGTCAAGATAAACAGTACAATAAACACATTTCAACAAATATGGAAAAAGGTGCACAAGAAAAATAATATGTAGTCACATCTTGTACAATGTCCAAGTTAATGCTTTGTATGAACTTAGTGTATGTATTATGTCTTCTATTGTGTATTTTTATGGGAGTTTTAGGTTTGTAGGTAGTTTATTAATAGGGTGATTGAATACACCACACGCTTGTTTACCAATGAATCATATCCATCTATTGACATAGTGTTGTATGTATTGTCATGAATGCACACAACACATTGTATAGTAGACCTATAGTATACATATAACATTTTGCAGAGTATAAAACTAGAGCCATATACCAGTGAGTTATATGGCTAGTATAAAAATAGTCAAAACTATAATATTGTACATTTTGTTCATATACAAAGTCTCTAATGTGAGTGCACATACGTTTTTTTAGATGTATGGTTTAAAATGGTAATGATGTTAGTTAATTGTTCTTATATAATGCAAACATTGAGCTCTCACTGAACTCAAGACAAATACATGCAGAAATATGCATTTTTACTACATGAGAACATTTTAGCTGTCAGTTGCTTTAATGTCACAAACAGATGACACTGCAAGTTGAAAGTGCAACATTGACTGTGTTCATACATACTGAATGGATTTGCTGAATAGGTTTCGAGTGACCAATAATTGCTGCCTGGGTTATGTTCATTGGCAACATTCTTTCCACTTGAGGAAGGGTAATATTCGTGTTTGACACAGAATTCTAGGGAAGGTGGTCGAGATGGATTGTTTGACACTGGAGACAGGGGTGTTTGTGTTAAGTGTCCCATGTGTGGTTAGGTTTAGGCTACAACAACGTGGTTAGGGAAAGATGGTGGCTTTAGTGAAAGAGTAACCATAAATTTTGCCTCGAGTCACAATTTCCTTTTTCAATATTTAACTAAGACCACTGTCTTTCCATAACCTTAACCAGTGAGAGAAATTTGTAGGGAAACGTGTTAAAATGTGTTGTTGGTGAATGTTTTTCAGAACGTTTTAACAAAAGAAACACTATCTATTTAGAATTATAACAAATATAACTTACAACTTTAAATAAAACTTTTAAGATGAACACAACATATTCATTAAAAATGTTTGCTTTCTTATTCAACGTAATTTGGGGGACATTATGTTCCTTTTAAAACAAATTTGCTTCTTAGGAGACAGGGGAGTGAGAAAGACTGAGCTCTGTCTGCAGTGTGTGAATGGTGCTTATTATTAACCTTAAAGTTTAACCTTCAAAAACAGATACTATCACACACTGTTCACAAATAATATATCCTGTTTTTGTATATACACTAGTCTCTGCAAAGTTCATGTAAATGCAGTGTGTGAATTGTACTGCTTAATTACTAATGTCTGTTTCACAGAGTTTAGTGAGTTATTTTACAACTGAATTAAATTACTTTATAAATGATTACAATCAGAGAAATGTTTTCTCAAGAACTGTACTTAAATATAAGATGATGATGATGAAGGGATGCTTGGGGGAAATTATCCTTTACTGTGTGTTTATTTACTTTTGCAAATGTTTTATCCTTGACTATGAGTAACTGTGAACACGTTCTTACTTTATTTAAGTAAAAATTTAAATCCATAACTTTACTTTTTCCTCCCTGTGAGTTGTTCAAATGTATGACTATGCAAAACAAACAACACTTTGTGATTGTTCCAAGGAGCATGATGTCCCTGAGGCTGGTGGAATATTTAGACTTACTGTAGTCATCTCCAAGTAATGATGGCTACGCGTGACGGTGCCTAGTCAGCCATTTTCCCATCTCTAAGCTATCTGTGCTAACGTTCAAGTTAAGAGGCCAAGTTAGTGGAAATGTCTCTTTATTGCCAACTCGGAGGGGTGCAGAGGGGTTTATGTAACATCCAGCCTGCAGCTGTTCACCTCTATTCCCTGTTAACGTCACTTTATCACCAAACATAAAAGTCTAAAATTAAAATGAATCTGTTTGATCATCTAGTGACAAAAAATAACATGGTTTTTGTCTTGACTTTCAGATGCCATTGTGCTTATCTACAATCTGGTCTACCCACAGTCAGTGTACCACCTCTGGTTTTAGCTGATAAAAACAGCTAGGAAGCTATTTCATACTGCATTTATTGTAATGAACAAAGTCACATAAATGCAAATAATTGATCATCTGACCAATCCTGGTTTGCACTATGCATTCATCAAGTTACATCATCTTAGGCTCCTTAACAGATCACCAACACTGATCAGATCACTGTTGATCACTCACTCATTGTCCTGGTATCAGGGCCTTAGCTCTGCCCAGCATCACATCAACATCACACATTTGTACTCACCTAGAGCTGCAGTCAGGGCTAAACTGGGGCCCTTTGACCTTTTCACCTAAGAACTGGTCTGCGTTCTGCCAAGTGGGCAAAGGGACAGAGGCAGATGAAAAGAGTGACCACTAGTTCCTTCACAATAGGGTGTAAAATCCCAGAGGAGTCCCGAACAGAATATGACAGTGTCACCCCAGAGAGGTTTTCTCGGTGTGGGAGCCAGACTGAGCGCGGCGCTCTCTGCTCCTCCGATCTGCAGCTTCCAGCTCCGGGGCGAGGATGATTCAATTGGTCACATTACTCTGCATGGAGCCTATTAGTGTTCCCGGAAGACAGAAGACAGAGGGAGGGGGGAAAAGAACAACACCTTGTCACAGTTCATTCAAAGACCTGCTTGTTGCTGGTTGGTGTCCCGCAGCTGCTGCTGCGAGGAATTGGGTTTGCTGATAAGGTGGTGCATCTGTGTGTGTAAAAGTGTCTGCATACATGCATGTATTTCCAGGTTCTTTTTTCTTCTTCTTTATTCACATTTTCATTTCAAACAATAACATATTTTATTGAGGGACATTTAACATTTCATAGTAGTTTTGGGGATCATTTCATACACACGTTCTCAAAGTTCAGTTTGGCATTTGGTGTCTTTGGAAATGTTCAAATAAACTTTCAGTGAGTTTGTACTATGCGTGGCTGCATGAAATGGTTGAAATATGTGGTACTGGTTTTAATTTTCACACCAGCCTCATTTATTAACAACTGACATGTTAGCCCATCACTGTGTGACCTCAGAATAGGTCACATATTAACAAAGGCATCACAGAGAGGTTCTTTGCTGGTGACAATTGAATAGTAGAGCCACATGACTAGAGATTAAAAGTCAACACTGTTTCTTGACCCTTGAGCAGCAGGGTCAGCATGTTGGTTGTCAGTCCGTACACACTTCGCTCTAAAGCAGAATTTACATGAATTCATTGTCCACGGATGTTTGTTAAAGGATAATAATTTCAGTTTCTTTTTGTAGTTTTGGTCAAAATTCCTATGAGTCATAATAATTCATTCTTTATTCTGCAGTTAGGTACCGTTCTGTTTTTCTTCACTATGTTAACTGTGATCTTGTGGGTTCACCATGTTCCATTGTACTGGCTTTATTTTATGGAAATCTGGTTTTACACAACCCATTCCGAATGAATGTGAATGGTAAAAATGTTACTCAAACCTAGGACATAACCATGCATTCTTTTGGGGGGGGAGCATATCTGAGATACTACCAATCTGTATCCCCCAACATACAGTAGGAAATATGTTAAATATGTCTTCCTTTAATGAACCCTGTTTCTTGGTATTTTCTATTTGTTTTCAATTTATTTTTGTTTGTTAAGGAAAACAACAGTGTGTGAACCCCCCCCCCCCAATGTCGAAGTAATCAGAAAATCCGAGGCCATCTAGTGTTAGTAAGATAATGGTAATGAAACAGAATATCTGTCCTTACCCCATATGTAGCCTATATGGGAGACTAGCTAACATCTGTTACAACACATATATATATACATATATATATATGTATATATATATATACTGGGCAAAACAAGTCACAAGATTCACCCCTTCCTGTTACAACCCCATCCATTGTTCTTAACTATGGGGCAACAAATTCTAGTTTGTTTGCTTTATCTTATCATAGCCCCATATCCTATAGTTTGACCAATAGGGCAACAATGAACACAGTACTCATCTTTATCTAGCACATGACCTTATAGATGATGTTCACCTCCTCACTCATCCCTTAAATCCAGTCATGTATGTCTTGTACTTTTACACAATAATCACTATTTGATTATATTTCAATACATATTCTATTTACAAGTACATGAACATTTTAAAACCTAGGTTTCCATAATAACACTTCGTTGTTCCCATGCTAGCACACACAATATGCGGCTGTTTTATTTACACCGTTAGTATGTTGTGAAGCTCAGAATCAGATTACCTTAAGTTGTTCTTTGCTGTGATGGTAATATGATGGGGGGTTTTTTATTTGGTAATAATGATAAGAAATGTGATATGTGGTCACACTGCAGGCAGCACAGAGAGACAGGGAGGTAGAGACATGCTGAAAGCAGTGGCCAGACAGGGACATGCTCTGTAGATACAGATGATCATGTGAGATCATATTTACATACACATATACTGTGTATGTGTGTGTATACATATATATATCATAGAATTGTGGAACATGCAATTTAAAAATGTTTTGACCCCCTGAGTGTCTATATCATGATTTCACCCTTGACTCAAACTGTTGATTGTAAACATCAGTCATAGACTATGTCTACACAAAATCAATTTTAAAACGATATGCATCTACACTAGGATATTCAGGTTTATTTGTGAAGATCTCTGTGCAAACAAAAATAAATAAACAACAGAAAAACAGCAAAATCTCTTCCTCCACCTCATCTTCTTTCTGTTGACAAATAAGAAAAGTGTGCTTTACAGCTAACATCTGGTTAGAAGGGTTAGGGTTAGAGGACAGACAAGGCCTTGTTACTCAGCTCGCTGACCCTCTGTGATCACACTGTGTTTTTATACAACCAACCTCACTATGCACATGTTCTCATTTACATATTTACCTGTCTCTGTTGTCAGATAGCATAAAATAGTGATTTGATCATGGCTCACTAATGCTACCTGTTGACCAGGTGACCAGTATTTCTTATGTTTCTGCAAATAGATGTCTATTCTTTCAGTGTTTTAAAAACATATAAACTAAATAAAGGTTGTGACTACATGTTTGTTGTGTGATCAGCTTTGACTGGTAACACATGGAGCGACACCTGTGAGCTCGTTCAGGCAGTCAACTCAAGCTGGACTGCTAAAAACGCATGCCTCACTCTCCACAGTCATCTACCAAACACACCCTCCCACTCTGGTGGTCTATTTAAACTTCAAAATGTCCCATCTCGCCCTCTGCTTGTCAATGCCATTGCTGCCCTGCATCAGTATGGCTGCCAGTTCTTTCAGCCCCATCAACCCCAGCATCCACCTGCAGGCTCTGACTATATCACTCCCCAATACAACAAATGAGGTCTCTGCTCTGCTGCTGTAAGAAACATTTCACTTGTCTAACTGATATGACTATGCAGAGTTTTAGAGGTGACAGAAAGTTATCTTCTTAACTTTATTGTCACACAGCACACAACCTGTGTGGGCACACTAAAGCTCGGTGTTCCCTGTACACACTAACTTGCATTATCCACATGATTTATTCACTTCACATTCACATTTTTAAAAAGTAAGAAAACCACTTTCTTGCTGTGGACAGAAGATCACACCACAGAGAGAATAAAATGCGGTTTCAAATCGAGTCAGCTTAGTATGGCTGTACTCCCATCTCTTGATCAACTTTAATCTACTGTATTTAATGTAGTTCTGTGCAGTTTTCCTCTACAATGAGAAATTGTTAGCAACATTAAAGTGCACTCACTCTCAGTGTAGCTTCCAAATAAAGATGTTTAGATCATCTGGGTCAATTACTTTGGTGTGTACAATGGTAACATAACTTATAGAAATGACACACAAAATTAGGAAAATATAATCCAAGTTGTAATAAACTGGAATCATCCTTTAACGTTTTTTTGGTGATCCCCTGGCTTTCCCCATCGGATCAAAACTAAATTCCAATTTCAAGATCTAATGGACAGTTTGAGCTTTTTTGTAGTGCCATCATCAAAACAAAATGTCAACTCTCCATGTACAATATGTCTTAATTAGACTGGTTCACGCTACCAGAAAAACAAACCCTTTTACACTTTAATGACCCCATGACCTTTTCTCAAGTGCCACCCTCCGGACGAACTTTACATTTTTAGAGTCTGAGAATAACAAAATCATCAGCATGTTCATGCTGTGATGAACACTGCAGATATAAGCTTTAGTATTTTCATTTATTTTATTATGATTACCATGATAACGAGGACAATAACTTCAAATCAAACAGTCAGTCTGACAGAGTGGATCATTGCTGTGTGGGACATTTGTGAGAGTGACAGCCCCTCCTGCCCCCTCTGCTGACTTGCAGCGGTCTGATAGGTTCCAGCGGAGGTGGCAGATGTCAGGGCATTGTAGCTGCTTCACTGTAGCTTTGCCTTCATTCTCTCTCATTAGTCTGAAGAGTGAGCGATGGTTTATTCACCTACTGCTGGGAAATGTGTCCCTTCACTTTTACACTGTTCTACTCACACCCTCTCTCGTGTAGTTTTTCTCCAAGGGGACAAATTAGAGGGTTGAAAGAGCTTTATGCACATGTGAGAACATGAGACTGCCTGTTCACTTTGGTGTTTCATGTCCTTCTTTCTTTACTCAAACTCTGTCTCTTTCCTCCTTTCTTTACTCAAACTCTGTCTCTTTCCTTCTTGTCCATCCCCCTATGCATATATTAAAATTATTTCACTTTTATTCAGTGTAGTAAGATTTTAGTTTTTACAGTGAATATTAATTCTGCATTCATTTCTTTTTTTTGGGGCCACCTGGGGGCAGCAGAACCAGCTCATCACCAAGTTATCAGGGTTCACACATGTTAATGCCCACCTCTCTCTGAAATAGCATTGCAGTTAGTCAGTTCACATAGAAAGGTTTATTTAAATGCAAATACAGCACAGCAATTGTTAGTTATTGGCTTGTATGGAGTGATGGGAATAGACTGCCAAATTGGGAGGAACATATTTCCTACTGTATGTTGAGGGATACAGATTGGTAGCATCTCAGACACGTCGGGGGGGGGGGGGGGGGGGGGGGGGGGGGGGGGGGGGGGGGGGGGGGGGGGGGGG
>JAVQJD010061842.1:0-80706 GCA_036023655.1 Nannoperca australis | reverse complement strand
GTATTTCTTTAAAGTTAAGACTAGTTTAAAGTCATCTTCATTGAAAAGTACAGTGCTTTTCCTTCAAAAATAAGGACATTTCAATGTGACCCCAAACTTTTGAACGGTAGTGTACGTATCTGCTGTGGTGTTTTTTCAGTATTGGAAATGGTTCATTCCTACATTTCATTTGTCATCTTTCTGTTACAGAGTGAGAGCCCTACCACTGCTAGCATTCCAGAGCTTGAAAGGCAGATAGATAAGCTAACCAAGGTAAGCATGATGCTAGAAAGACGCAGTGCTTTACACATTTATGTTGCTGTATTTTTAATATTCCCCTGCTTTTGGCTCTCCACAGCGCCAAGCATTTTTCCGTAAAAAGCTGCTACAGTCGTCTCATTCCATGCGGGCCACCTTGCTGGGCCAGGATCGTTACCGGCGCAGATACTTGGCTCTACCTCACCTCGGAGGAATTCTGGTTGAGGGGCCAGAAGAACTGTTGAGTGAGTCTGAGAATGATTTGTTTTAAATTTCACCCTTTCCGTTTTTAGACTTTACAAACCCTTGGCTTGTCCATCTTCATCTTACATTTCTATCATGCAGCTTCTGGAGATATCCTAGTAGCTGAGGTTCCTGTCACCTTCCTCAAAAAGGAGCCCAAAGTTGAGGAGACCCCCATGCCTACCACTCCCGCTCCTACTCTACCTTCCACTCCTTCCTTTGCTGCCCCTGCCCAGGCCCAGACCTCGTCTCCAGAGGAGGACCCCCTCCCGGGCACCGCATCCCTCATGAGTAGGCCAAGAGGACGTGGACGCCCCAGAAAAATCAAACCAGAAGTGGAGCTCCACCTCCGCACTGCTAAGATTCGCCGCCGGCGTCGAAGTAGCGTCAGGTCTGCGGGGGAAGAAGGGCCTGGATCACCAAACAGTGGCACACAAGACCTCACGCAGGCTGCTTTCCAGAGCTGGCTCAGCCAGTCACAGGAAGCAGTGACCAACGGCACATGCTCAGCAGCGGGGGACGCTCCAGAGGGTAATCGACCAGAGAAGAGTGTGAAGGAGATGGCAGAGAAACAGGGACAGTGGTTCAACCTGCTCCCCAAACAACCGTGCGACGATAACTCTCTGACCGAGCCCCAGATACCCACCTCACCCCTTAAACTCCTCCCCCAGATCCTGAGTGCTCTGCCCACACTCGCTGCTCCACTCGTGCAGGTTTGCTATCACAATCTATAACTGCAAATACGTCTACTTACGCTATAATAATGCACTTAGTCTTCTGCATTGTGTATAAATGAATAATCTCTCCCCAACCCTCAGCCGGACCCTCTCTTGCCTGGCTTGGCTCCTGCTGACCCTGTGACCCCAGCAACACCACAGGACACCCCACCTACTGTTAACGCCCCACCAGCACCCCCCCAGCTTCTTCCAGCTCCCATTCTTCCTGCCACACCTGCTCCAACTACTCCTGCAAGGCCAGGTCGCAGGCGGAGGAGAGGTAGCAGAGGCAGTAGTCCTGCCCGCAGAGGGCCAAGAGGGGCTGCGGCCAAGCGCCGCGGCCGACCTCCCAACTCTGTGTTCCAAGAGCTCGAGCAGCAGTACTTCACACAACTGGTGATGAAGCCCATACCAGCATGTAAGTGGTATCTGGTTAAAAAGGGTGTAATGATTTTGAGCCAGGAGTCTGAGAGATGTATACGTTTTCCTTAAAAAAAAAAAAAATTGACTGCTACCACATTTTAGCAATTCCAAACCTACAAGACAGTTGAGAGCAGATTCTGGATTTAGAAATCCTCACTGCTGACATTTAGTGTAGAAACATGTACAGGAAACGTGGATATCGTGGTCATTTATTGTGTTGTTGTGTCTTATTTTGAATGTGTTGTAAAATGTTTTTTTTCCAGCAATGGTGCGTGGCTGGTGGTGGATCAAGGGTCCAGAGGAACTGTATAGCACCTTACAGGCCCTCCACCCAAGGGGCATCAGGGAGAAAGTGCTCCATAAGCATTTGGCGAAACACATGGAGAGCTTAGCTGAGATGTGCACCAAACCTATCGACGGTAAATGGATCATCTAAGTAATGTAGTGGAATTAGCATTTTAAATCGGTCAAATAATTCTTTTTTCCTTTTGCATGTTTCTGTGTTCTCCTTACAACTGTTCTTGTTTTGTTTTCAGACCCTGTGTTTGAGCCGAAGGTAGAGGAGAAAGACGTGCTACTGGAGGCTCTGCAGCAGCCCTGGCAAGTGCAGGAGAAAGCAATGGAGGCTGACGTCAGCGCCCTACGGTGGGTGGAGGACCTGGAGCAGCGGGTCATTGCTGCTGACCTCCATCTCAAGGTGAGGAATCACCTCACTTCTTATGTGTCACTGTTAAGTGACGTCTGATTAATCCAGTTATGCTAACACAACCTCCACAGCTCAAGTTAACAAAGTGAAAATAAATGAATATAATGATGAAATACTGACATATTTGGCTTTTGGTGAGTGAGTGAGTGATTGATTCACAACCGTATGAAAAGTAGCCAGAAGACCCATTCACTTGAATGGGACAGTGTGTCCAAACCTTTGACAGGTACTGTACATACAGCATAAACTCATTATATCTGCTTTTTTGTAATTTCTTAAAGGCACTTCCTCAGATCGCAATGAATGATGCTGAACCTAACACAGAGATGCCGATGACAGAATTCGAGGTATTTATTTAAACACTTGATAAAACAATTCCTGACAATTCTTTAGTCTTGGAAAAAAATGATGTTGTGCATATCTCCTATTTAGTTATCTCCCTCACTGATACTTAAACTCTCCCGGTCTGGACTCTGTCCCCTCTTTTAGCCCTACACAATCCCGGATCCAGACTCCACACGTGATGACCTTCAGTACTATGAACATGACACAGACCCACAAGATGACTGGATTGTGCGAACTAAGAAGGAGTGGTCTGGCCTGCCACGCATCGCCACACACCCGGTGGACTTGGCCGTGCTGCGGTTGGCCAACCTTGAGCGAAACATTGAGAGACGCTACCTGAAGGAGCCGCTCTGGAACCCTTCTGAAGTGATGCGCCTCGCTCCTCTCACCCCTACCCCAGGAGAAGAGCACCCCATGGATGTCATCAGGTGAGGAGAACAGGCTTTCTTTGGGGTGAAGAGGATGAGTTGGTTTTCGAATTTATATTTTAACCTTATATTAAACTAAACATTTCCATCTGTTGCAGTCTGGAAAGTGAGATCACGTCTCGACTACGGACATGGCGACAGGCTCTGGACCGCTGCCGCAGCGCTCCCCAGGTCTGTCTGTGTTTACTTCAGCTGGAGAAGGCCATTGCTTGGGAGAGATCTGTCACTAAAGTGGTACGTAACTTTATCCCGCAAGATTGTTCTTGGACCCTGGTATACTTCCTTTTTTAGGGAGCACACTGCATAAAGGAACACAAAAAATCAACACCAAATGAACTGAACAATCGTTTTCTGTCTAGACATGTCAGGTTTGCAGGAAGGGAGACAATGATGATTGCCTGTTGCTGTGTGACGGCTGTGATCGTGGCTGTCACATGTACTGCCTGAGGCCCAAAATCACCCAGGTGCCAGAGGGAGACTGGTTTTGTCCTACCTGTGTTGCCCAGGTCAGAACCCATCATGATGTTTTTTTTCTTTTACTAAGAAAAAACTTCAAACTGAACAAAACTTTAATCATTTTGAATCTGAGAGCATTTTGCATTAATAGTTTCCTTCCAGGTAATTTATTCTGTTACATTTGTTCCTCATCAGCACAGTCTGCTTGTTTATTCGCTCTGTCTCTCAGGAGGAAAGTGATTCACCGCGCTCATGCAAAAAGAGGACCAGGGTGAAAAAGAGAAGATATGAAGACGACAGCTCTGAAGAAGAGACGACAACACGACGTAGTGGCGGCATGGCAACGCGTTACAAAGAGACAGTGGCACCCTCCTCATCTTCCCGGAGCTCTGGAGAAGGAGGCGCCGCTGCCGCAAAACGCCGTCGCATGACAACCCGCAACCAGCCTGACCTCACCTTCTGCGAGTGAGTCCGGCTTCCATTGCTGTCGAGCTATTCACATGCAGAACCATGCAACAGGATTATAACAGATGTTAAAACAGGGTGAGATTTGATTTGACAGGTTTTTTTTGCGATAGATTTGTGTTAATTATTTTATTTTATTTCCTGCCAGGATCATTCTAATGGAGATGGAAGCTCATGCCGATGCCTGGCCGTTCCTTGAACCCGTTAACCCCCGACTGGTGCCAGGCTACCGCCGCATCATCAAGATGCCCATGGACTTCCTCACCATGAGAGAGAGACTGCTACAGGGAGGGTAAGAGAGGATCGTGCTCAATGTTTCAATGTTTATTTATTAGCTCTCATGCACAATAGTTCAAGGTTCACTGTGTTACATGTACATAATCTTCCTCTCTGGTACTTTACCTAACTACTTACAGTTTTGGTACTTTATCAAAATAAAACTTGCAGTTTATATTTTGAAATATAACATCAGCACTTTAAATGTCTCATCACACTCAATCACAGAATGGTGAGGGGCCAACCAAAATACAAGGTGCCTTTTTATAAATTAAAAAGAAAGAGAGAAAATACAAAACCATTACTCACACATGGAAATCAATGTCATAAGTGTACTTCCACCTCATCCTTTCACAAAATACATATATCTCTACACCTGTATACAGACATAAAGCACTGGTTTAAAAGCTCATGCACACTGTTAATAATTATGGTGAATTCATTCAAAAGTCACGTTAAGGTCAAGCAGCCTCCATCAGGCATTCCATACAAAATAATAACAATAAGCCTGCACATATATACACACACATAGAACAATCAGCCAATCCTAGGGACCAAGTAGTCAACTGTCAGCAAACACCAGGGTTTGGGCACGGGAACGAAAATGTATTATTAATGCAAATTATTGGTAACTTAACCAATAATATTTGAAAATAATTATCAGTGGGTAATAGGAAAAAGTAGGACTTTTTACAATTAGTCCACATAAGAGGTTAATGCATCATAAATATCAAAAGTACAAAACATAAATATATAACTGCAACTCAATAGGACAAAATCCAGTTGACAATCTTAGAACAACTTCCAAGAACAAAAATAATTATCATAAATCTATTTTTGTGGCAAGTATACTAATTGTTAGTGTTTCTGTAAGCTGATTGTTAGTCCTACTATCCACTGATAATTATTTAAAATTGTTGTTGGGTAAGTTGAATGGGAGGTGCCTTTTTAACAATACATTTTCTTTTCCAGGTGTTTTTGCTGATCCATAGGATTGGCTGATTGTTCTGTACTCACAATTCTAAAAAGAATATACATTCCCCACTTGAGGGAATATTCTTCTGTTCTGTTACATCCTATATGACATTCTTTGAAATGCAGCAACTTATCATCCAGTCCTGAAAATGAGACTCTTGGGGAGATCAATATGTCCTTCTCTGGTCCTCCTAATATCAGTCTTGTCTCCGCTGTTTCCGTGGCTCAGGTACTGCAGCTGTGAGGAGTTTGCGGCAGATGCTCAGCTGGTCTTCAACAACTGTGTGCTGTTCAATGAAGACACGTCGGAGGTGGGCATGGCTGGACACTCCATGAGGCGTTTCTTTGAGAGCCGCTGGGCGGAGTTCTACTCAAATAAGGACAAATAGGAGCCTGTGACGTTCCCCCCTGATGGTGGGGCTGTATACTGTTGGTGCTTTCACCGTCCCAGTCTCACACTTTCTCCATTTCCGCGAAGACTGTCTGGAGGTTCTTCCAGCTATGTGTATTCTCTCATGTATAGGTATATATGTATAGATTTTGGCTATTTGTCTGTTATTGTTTCCTCTACCGGCCTAATCTTTTCCAGGCCCACAGCTGAACTGGCTTGAACTTGTACCCATTCCCCGTCACGGAGAGTGAGACCATGTCTCTCTCTGCTTTTCCTTCCTCCTCCTGTGTCTCCTCATCTTCACCTCAGCACCTCATCTCCCGTTTGCGTTATCCTGTCACGTCCTTCCGCAAGCCCCATGTTGTAATTAGGCCTTTGGTCAAACCCTGCTGTGGGGCGATGACATGGTCTCAGGCCCCGAGTGTTTCGGCTCTCAGACTCGTACTGCAGGTCAGGGACTGATCACACTGTTGCAGCCTAACTGCTGCACACTGGACCTGCTTAGCATCGCTCGACAACAAATAGGATCACAACTCTTCACAGAGCTTGGGCCAGTTCTTACCTGTTCAATGGAAACGTAATGTAATGTGGTCTTATGCCTAGAAGTAATTTTTTTGCTCAATATATTTTTATTATATATTCTATATATAAATATTATATAAAGATTACAATAGCTGGGATTATTTAATAGCAATAGCTTGTAGTGAATGTGTACAGATTACCTTATAGAGATGTCTAGATGATTTATGAAAAGGCCAGTTAAATTAAAAGGAATTTGTTCTTGGACTGTCACGAGTAGACGTATAACCTCCACTTAAAGTCTTGCACCCACACACTTTCAACAACACACACACACACACACACACACACAAACATGCACACAATTTCACACACATACCCACCTTCTGCTGCTGTGTGAAAGACACTGGTTTCTGAAACTGGAGGATTTTTTTGTTTTAGTGTCGGCCAGTCAGTCTGGGCTAAGACTCTATATTTCACTGTCCCTCTTGTCGAGACTAAATCACCTAGTTGCACCTGATCTGTGTCACAGACTACACAACTGAAAGGACGCTACTGCAACACAGAGCTCGCACTGAAATGTTGCTCTTATATAATATATACTTGCCCTAAGACAAGATGACGTTTGCAGCTTCAAAACTGCAGTAGGGCGATTGATGCGTGTTGAAAATGACTCTTCTGCTTGTCTGTAGCTCGCCTAACCAGGCGAAAACATCTAAAAGTGGTTAATGCGTGAGGCTAAAACCCTCTCATTTTTAAAGACCAGAATTGTGAAGGAGCTCTGATAATGAGGTACTGGGCACATTCCTGCCTGGTTTTCTGTCTTACATTCCTTTTTATTGATTTTTTTTTTTTTGTGCTGTACAAGGGCCAATGTACGATGTTGCGCGGCATGGACAGCGTGTTCTGAAGGCGATGGGATGACTCCACAGTCTGGGTTTTATTTAAACATGTTTCTTACACTGAATTCAAATCCGTTGATAGGAAATAAACTTTGATGTTCCTTATTACACTTAAAGGGACAGACGTTTTTTCAAAAAAGAAAAAAAAACATGAAAACCAAATGTCGTGTTAAGTGAATTTTTAATAATGTACAGTTTTGGTGACTTTAAATTTGTTCCTTTATATTTTTAGGACCAATTCATCATTTTTAAGAGGAGGTATTACAATACTCTGTTGTATTAAGGTGATGTAACACGTGTGCATCTGTAGAATGTACTGTGAGTTGAATAAAAACCACATCTAGTAGGGAGTATTATGTCTTTTTCTCTTTGGCCTTATATCTGAATCTTTTCCCCATGGTTTGCTTAAACTTGGGCAGGTTAGGTCATTTGGCGACTAATGGAAATAGATGGATTTTACTGTACAAAGCTAGCACCGACTATCAAGAACAGATCTAGTACCATGAAGACTTATGATAAAAATCCTTTGTTTAAATTATGTTATTGAATATAGTGTTCAGTGAATCTACAGTATTTTTTAGCAAATTAATACAGCTATTGCAATTTGACCATACATAGTATGGATAGAGCTACAATGATTAGTCAATTAAAAAATCAAAGTAAATGCAACATTTTTTGGACTGTTGGTCGGACAAAACATTTGAAGACATCACAATGGGATCTAAGAAATAACCCTTGTGGACTGAACCATCTAAACAACCTGACAATCCATATTATACTTCATTGTGATGTGGATTGCAGTGTAAGTGGTTGAAACATCTCTCATTTTGGTACCATTTGCTGATATGAAACACTCTAATCTTATTATAAAACAGATATTTTGCTTTCAGTATGCTGAAAGGGTCTTTTAATATTTCTGCTAATTGTCATTGCAAAAAACACAACCGCATACCTGGAAAGAACGTTATGCTTTTTAAACACCTTTGGATTTATTGGCAGATGAAAATTTTCCAAATAGTCTCGCCTTTAACACGCCGCTTGCTTACCTCGTACCTCTACTAAATCTCACTTTATATCTCACTGTATACTCGCAAGACAAGACCACTGCAATACGAGCCCTTAACCATGATGAAAATATGCTCAAGTATTTGGGCAGAGCTCTGCAGTCCTGGTGAGTCCTGTCTCAGGCACATGCTGCTGGGAACATCCTGCCATCAATCCCAGCTGCTCTACAGTGGTAGAGACTCAAGTGCAACACACTTACACGCACTTATATTTTACACTTAAATCTGCAAAGCATCTACAAACAACAAAAACTATGGATATACTCAGAATTAACACAATAAAAATGTGTGTATTGTCTTTTAGTGTATCTCTCTGCCCTCTACCCCTCTCTCAAATCCCTTAGCTGGCACTTTGTGCGAGTGTGTGTGTGTGTGTGTGTGTGTGTGTAAAATTATGTCAGTGTCAGCACTCTGGACGGAGGGGGCTGAAAACTCCCCACGCCAGCGGGTTCCAGGGTGCCCCCCACCTGTCCCGCTCCACACAGTTGGGCTTAGCCCCACAAAAGGGGGGATAACATTTTAACAGTTGCGGCAGAGAGGAGGGGGTAATCCACGGCATAATGGGGCAAGCCATCGCACCCCAGACCCCCCCCTCACCCAACCGACCAACCAGTTCATTCTGGACTGCCAGATTGGAGGGCCCCTGATTCCTGGAGGGTCAGGAGAATCAACATCTCCATGTCACCACGAACATCATGTCAGCTGCATCGATTTTGTTGCTTAAACATGTAACATGTAAATTAACACATTTAAAACAACGATATTCAGATGTTGCATTGCCAACATTGCCATGGTGAAAATTCTCAGTTTTAAGTGAAACAGAGAAATTCTTCACAAGGTGTGTGTTTGTCAAATATCAAAGCGTGAAAATGAAAAGCGTGCACAGATGCAGCATCACAATAGGCTCTATGGCAACAGCATCATGAAAGAGTTTGTCCCCATGGTGATCAGAGAGCAGCACCTCACAAGTAGTTTGTGTTAGGGAAAAAAAGGAGGTTGTCCCACATCATATTCGACATCTTTGGGTTTAGAGTCAAAGTAACACAACAGGCAGTTTAGCAATGTACTTTGCTCTCATTCAGTACTTAACTATATTTCTTCTGCCGTTAAACATGCAAAGCCAGTCCATCTGCCTTAATAAATCTGGACCTTTTTGAAAAACTAATTTCCCTCAGTGACATGAAGAACTGGAGGACAGAAGGACGAGTCCTGTTTACATCACATCTGATGTTGAAATGCAATGTATGACCCAACAGATCATTTCAAAGCAGAGGATGTGGTCTGTTCTTGTAGCTCTGGTCCTCTCTGCTCACTAATGGTCCCTTTCTCTTATAATTGATATGAAAATCAGGCTGAGCAGCAGTAATGGACGCCAGGTGCTCAGGACACGCCAACGCAGTTAAGCCCGACAGGAGACAATAGGACAAGCCACAAACACCTCAATGTTATGTTAATGTGATACTCTACTATGTGTATATGTAATGTTGTTAAAAGACAAGGCTGATTTATACTATATTTTTCTTATTGTCAACAACTTCCATCAAATGATCTAAACCAACAATACATTAGTTTGATTTTACCACCATGTCTATAGCACTCACTCTCAAATCTATGATTCCTAATGAAGAAGTTAAATATTTAACAAGACAAAAGAGTCTACAGTCATGCTAGCAGCACTGTGAGGCCATAGGCTACTTTTGCACAGCAGACTTTTCAACTAAATGCTAATGTTAACATGCTCACAATGACCATGCTAACGTGGACTTTTTTGGTATAACGTTTACTATGTTAACATGTTAGCATGCTAACATTTAATTATTAGCACTAAACAAAAAATACAGTTGTGGCTGATTGGAATGTCATTATTTTGCAAGTACTCTCGACCATGTGATGTCGTTAGATTGACTGACCAAAGGGCCAATTGCCATCCAAAGAGCCACATGGTATAGTGTAGCTAGAAATTGGTCACAAATAAATAGTTTCATTTAGAAAAGGTGTTTTTTAGCAAACACAAATCAAAAGTAAATTGTTGGTGATATATTTACAGCTGTGGATTTATACACATTTGCTTCTCTAGTGAGTATTTACAGCAGCAGGATGGTATATGAGGGATTGACTCAAAATAAACTACAGTGTCCATGTTCATTGTAAAGAAGGAATATGTCAGCCAGTGCAACAGTGTGGCTCACTTATGTTTTTTAAAAATAGTTTTTGGACAACACTGGAGATCTATGGCACAGAGGAATATTAGGCATGGGCTGAATTACCCACTTTTGTAGCAGTGCTTATAATTGTGATCAGGTTGTTTTAGTCCTTTATCCATGAGTGGTTATATAATTTTGTCTCCTAACTGCAATTTTATAAACAGCTGTGTATTTGATTCATCCTGACATTGTGCAACCCTCTGAAGTGTCCACAATCACTTGAGTTTGAAGATAAGTGAAAGGCTCCCGGTTGTTTTATGAAGATGAATTAAATTGCTCAAGGTCGGTAGAATGTGTTGGAGGAAAATTGGGAGGGTGCTTTACGTACAACCTTGGAGAGACATATTTTAAGGTTATTGCACTGACTAATGTTTGTGCACAGGAAGCCTCGATAAGACCTGAGGTGTGGGGTGAGGAGAGAGAGGGACACTGAGAAAGGGGAGGCTGCTCTCATCAAAGGACCTCTCAGACTCTACAAGTTAATGAGGGATGCAGCGCAGACCCTGAAGCCCCCAGACCCCGACAGCTAGACACAGACAGACAGACAGACAGGCAAGGAGAGTCAGGTGGACTAACAGAAGAAAGAAAACCTGAGGACAATATTGACTTGGAAATGACGTGGCGGGAGGTAAGCATCTTATTTTATTGCCTTGGTGTTTAAACCCCTTAATGATTTCCACTTCCAGAATAAAAAGAGTAACTCATCATCGCTTCCACCAAGGTGTTTGTATTTTTCGGCAGCAAAAGCAACACTTGTGTTATGGCTTAAACAACTTTGGGACAATTGATGCATTTTTAAAATACATTTTTATGAAGAGCACCTCAAAGAGAGCGTGTTGATGTTGAAATGCAGCATGCTGACGGGGAGTTGTCTTGTTTGTGTTAGATGTAATGATGATGAATAAATGTCGCTTTTACTGTTTTTCACCACGTGTGTCATCTTTGACATTTGATATCTGTAGAAGGCGTGGCTTAAAAAGTAGACTGATAAACGTAATCATCAGCATATAGTATACAGCCTTCATCAGGCTTTCTGAATATAAAATATGTGACTTTATCAAGAAGTCCAATATGTTTGTGATCACGGATCCCAGAAAAAGTTAGGGTTTGAGTAAGATTCCAGTTTTCTCTTTTTATTTACCCCTCCCCCAAAAAATTGGTATTTGGTGATCTAAATATAGGCCATCTTTGTTTATGTCCCCTTTTTCCGAGGAGCTGCGTAGTCGACAGTTCTGGCGTGCCATACTGGCAGAGCTGCTCGGCACCCTGGTACTAGTGAGTGCCGTGCTGGGTGCCTCTGTGCCAGGCCCCGGGGAGGCCCCCGGGGGACCCCTTTACCCAGCAGTGGCAGTGGGTGCGGTGGTTGTTGCACTGGGACACTGTTTTGGAGAAATAAGTGGGGCACAGGTGAATGTCTCATAGTCACACATTCATTTTAAAATGTTACTTTTCTTTCTCTGATTGACTTGTTCTTGATAGGGAACTCTTTGCTGGTGGTAACATAGCAGTTATCAGTGGTGAAAGAAGTACTCAGACCCTTTACTGGAGTAGAGGTACCAATACCACAATGTAAAAATACTCAATTTCAAGTAGCCTTGCATTTAAAATCCTACTTATCATAGCTTAATATCCTTAAAATATAAAAAGTACTCATTTGGCCCCTGTGAGTGATGTATTATAATATGTGACATTATTAGATTGTTAATACTCATGCATCAGTGTGTATGCAGCATTTCACATTACTACTTTGAATGCAGTCAGGTAGTTAAGTCCAGTGGTTCCCAACCTCGGAGTCGGGCCCCATCCAAAGGGTCACAAGATCAATCTGAGATGACTAACTGGGAAAAGAGGAAGAAAAAACTAAGTTTTGCTACATAAATCTGTATTCATTTTTCAGTATTTTCTCTAATCTTAAAAAAATATTAGATATTTTTACCTAAAAACTCAAAGACATCTGCAACATGACAAGGGGCCACACCTGGACAGTACCTTTTTGGCTGGGAACCACTGGTTTTATCTAAAACAATGCACTGTATTTTATAATCTTATATGTTTTTTTTTAAGACAAAATCTTAATCTGAAAAGTATCTATGATTTTAACTGTTATTGAAATGTGGAGTAAAAGTATAAAGTGCCATAAAATGGAAATACTCAAGTAATGTACAAATACCTGAGTAAATATCCTTTGTTGAGAGTTTTTGATATTTAATTGTTTTTCAATATTCACAACATGTCTCAGATGTAACTGTGTTCATGCTCCCTGATCAGGTGAACCCTGCAGTGACTCTGTCTCTGTTGGCCACTCGGAGGCTGGATGTTCTCAGGGCCCTTGTATATATTGCTGCACAGTGTTTGGGGGCCTCTTTAGGAGCCGGGGCCCTCTACCTGGCCCTGCCGCTGAAAACCACTGCAGAACACTACGTCAACAGGGTCAGTTCTCAGATTAGTGGGAAGACAAAACATCTTTCAGAACATTCCTGTCTTTAGATCAACTTTTCTCTATTACCTCACTCAGGTTCCTATGGAGCTGAACGCAGCACAGGCTCTGGGCACAGAGGTTCTATGCACCTTCCAGATGGTCTTCACTGTGTTCTCAGTGGAGGATCAGCGACGGAGGGAAAGCCCAGAACCTGGAAACCTGGCCATTGGATTAGCGCACACCGCTGGAGTGCTAATAGGGGTAAGTCAATAGGTGTTGTCTTTATCACAAGTTGATTAACTTGATTTCCAGTCTAATATATTTCTCACTATTAAAGCTGCTACACTGACCAAACACTACAGCTGTGGATCAACAGTTTGAAATCGTTGGCTGAAATTAGTTTTAAAGAAAAGTGACACTTGTCTTCATCATGGTTTGCATTGTTTTACTTTTGATCATAGAGACCATGTGGCTCATCTGAGACGCATGTATAAGAAGACACGTATCAAACAAAACAAACATACAAAGAAGAGTTTTAACCCAATTACAATGCATGTCGGGTAGAGCGCTAATGAACTAACAATGTTTGTAAAAAAACATTTAGTGTAGTTTTGTCCAGGGTGTTTCCTCTGGTATCCTAAGAACCTGTCTGGGTTTAAACAGGAATAAGGAGGCTGCTGTACATAAAAAAACTAACGGGAATCTGAGCTAAATAGCAAAATTTAAGATGAAGAACGATACGACATTTACACATTCACATGCAACATGATTGACACATGCTTGTTCAATGTGTGCTCATGCTCTGAAAACCCAATAAAAATGTAAATGTACAGAAAATAGAAAAACATCACTTGTTCCTGACTTGGCTTCATTTTTGTGCATTGTTTTTCTGTCAGGCGCGGTTCTCTGGTGCAAGTATGAACCCTGCACGTTCTCTGGGTCCAGCCATCATCACCGGCTTCTGGGAAAACCACTGGGTAAGAGAGCCTCAAAATCCACATCTGTCTCCATGGAAACACTGATGTGAATACTTGAATTGAGTATAATAGTTGAATGTAACTAAGTACGTTCACTCCAGGTTTGCAATTAAATACCATTTTCAGATACTTTTACTTAGTATTTCCAATTTGTGCTACATTTTAACATTGTATGTTTTACTTCATTGCATCTCTCTGACAGCTGTAGTTACTAAAGTTACTTTTCAGATTAAAATTCTGACCTTCTACAAAAAAGCAGTTGATGCTTGTTGTCACGTTTCAGACCAAAAAGTCTAACTTATAATAATACACAAAGTTAATAATAACTTATCAACACCCAAAGAGATCCTCTCCCAACCCTCAGAATTATCTTGTGCTATGTGCTTTGCAGGGTTTCAACCCCTACGTTGGGAACCACTGGACTAAACTACCTGACTGCATATAAAACAGTTTAAACTAGCTCCACCAGTGCATTAGTATTTAGAATCTAATACTGTCATATACAATATCATGTCAGTCACAAGTGCAGTTTTTTGCAGAATTTTGAATGCAGGACTTTTACTTATAATGGAGTACATTTGCATGAATGTTTTGGGACTTTTACTTAAATAAAGTGTCTAAATATTGTTTCAGCACTGTATAAGTATTAGCATTGCTTCAGTTGTAAAGCCCAGCTGATATTAAGCTGTCTCTTTGTCCTGGACCATCCAGATAAAGTGAAATCACATCTCTCAAATCTTATTATGGCCTGTTTTTCTTTTGTCCGCCTTCAGGTTTATTGGATCGGACCAGTGCTCGGTGCTATACTGGCTGGAGTGTCCCATGAGTTCTTCTTTGCACGCAGCGCATCTCGCCAGAAGCTCGTGGCATGTATGACCTGTAAGGATATCGAGATTGTGGAGACGGCCAGCATGACCGGATCATCACTGTCCACAGTCACACAGAATGCCATGAGAGCCAAGCAGGCCAACAAACAAGAAAACAACTGAGGACACATGCATGAAAATGACAACACATAGAAACACATACATTTTTCAATATTACAGTGATTTTTGTGAAGATGTACAGTTCTTCAGTTGTGTAGATCAGGCTTGACAGTGGTGGGGACCAAAGTAAACGAGTAGCTGAATTAAGTTCTCACATGAGTTTATTTAACATTAATAACACATGCTGTAATATACAAAATGATACAGTAGCTGCCGATGATCCAAACGAGGATAAACATGTGTTTATCTTATATTCAATATTATTGTTCTGGGTTTTAAAGCACCTTAAGAAGAACTCCAGTTCAGTGATATAGAAACACTAAAATGTGAAAGTAGTAAAACCTTAGCAGAAAATTTGAGGGCAGCTGTAGCTCAGGTGGAGAAATTGAACAATTGTCTATTCATATTGATGGTTTGATCCCCAGGTTTTCCTGTTTTAGTGTCCTTGAGCAATACACAGAACCCCAAAATGCATCTGTTAATTCAATGTTTATCTGCCGTTAATTCATTCCGTTAATAATTGTTTTCTTTAAAATGTCAGAATATTCAAATATACCAGAGCCTAAGATGGCATAGTCTTGTTTTGTCTGACAAACAGTCTAAAACTCAAATATATTCAGTTTACAATCCCCACATTTTAGAAGCTGAAACTAGTGAATTTCTGCTTGAAAAATGTCTTAAATCTATTAACCGGCTAATTGTTTCAGCATGTGTCTTCAGGTGTCCAACAGATACCAGAGTAAAATCCACATGTTGCTCAGGTGACAATAAAAAAAGGCAACAAAGGAAAGGATACTTTCAAGCTGTGATCACTGACACCTTTCAGTGAATGTCCTTCCACTGAAATCTCACCAACTCATTCTGAAGGTTCATAATGTTTTACAAATTCTGCCTAAATGAGTATTTGCCTGTTGGTTTTTGTTACACATGTGGAGAGAAATGAATGTGGAAGCTGTGTTTTAAAGGTGCTGAGTGTGACCTTTGAGGTCCTAGTTGTCTGTCATTAGTGTATGTGAACGTGTAGCCAATATTGTGAGATTCAGTATTGTTACTTTCACATTTGCACATCATTAGAATATATAATGGTGACTCATTGAAATCCTGCTGAAAAACACCCTTATGTTCGCCATTTTCAGTTGCATCCCGTGTCTGTAGATGCTTTGAAATGCTAAAGAGGTCCTTGCCCTGCATTGTGGATTCAATGATGCTCAGTCCGACATCTCTCTCATGTCTGGGCCTGTTAGCGCCCATCTCTTCTCCGAGGCCTCCTATTCACAATCAAATGGACCTCCATACCTCTGTAATGGCTCTACAGGAAGGACACCTTCAGTGGAAATAAGCTTAGTAATTTAAAATGGACGAGTGTGTGTTTGTGTTTACATGTGTGAGAGACAATACTTTTTACTTACATGAAACCTTTATTATATTTGTGTGTTTTTGGTATAAGTTGCCATGTTTGTCTCTTAAAATGTGTTTTAAATGTAATGTAAACGGTCAGTTCACCCAAATTATTCTTAAGTGGCTTAAAAGTGGTTAGAGAGATTTGGTTTATTTTGTGATATTTATCTCTGAGATATCTATCAAAAACATGTTTTTTTTTGTAATTTGGATGAACGGACCCTTTAAAACAAATATGTATTATAATAAACAATATATTTTTTACGTATTAATATTGATGAGGTAAAACATGTTCACTGTACACTGTATTATCTGGATTTGACAGCAAGTCTAAAATAAAACCATCTTAGCAATCATTATAGCAGTGTAATCTGAATACACACATGCACTGTGCACACACATACGCACACATAAACTATTTACACACACACATACACACACACAACGTGCACAATAGCTATAACTGCCACAGTGCCGCCAGCATTTTGCATTGTGTGTGTTCTTTCTAACATTTATAAAAGGGAGTTAAAAGGGCAAGCTCAGCGTTCTGCATTCATCACCCTCCCTTCCCACCTCTCCCACTCCCCTCACCCTCCCAGCAGTGATGGCTCTCGACTGGTCAGCGCGATGCCCTGGTGCTGCTCGGTAACCCCACCGTACCTTAACCCCCACATCCCTGCTGCCCTACTGCACCTCTCCCTTTCCCAAGCTCCACACACACACACACACACACACACACACACACACACACACAGAACTTTCAGGGCTTTACGTGCTCCTACAACATGTAAACTACTGCCAAGTACCTCCTAGAAGCCCATGTCACAACAGAAGACACAATCCGCTGTGTTATGTGAAATATTGTTGGTGTATTGCTTGTGGATGTGTTTTCATTTGGACTCTTTTCTCTTCACCAGTGTTGTTTTTCTTTCTTGCACATGTTAATCAGATGTCTCCCCTACATGCCATTGATCGTGGAGCCAGCGACGCCTCTGGGCTCCGAGGCAAAGTCAAGTTCAGGTCTTAGTGTTCATGATCACAGGCCCCTGCAATGTCCGCTGCCACTAGAAAGAGATTTCTCTGTTTCTCCTCTTAAATATTACTGATGACCGTCTGCAGTGCTCGTTGCGTAATTGTCTTAATAAAACAGAAGCAATAAATGTAGCTTTAACATTTTGTATTGCACATTTGAGACAGTGCTTTGGTTTAATATGTATTTTTGTCTTGTCTCTGTCCATACGTAGCCCACATGCTTGATACAGACAATGGTTTCACAGGGTCAGGCGTTTCAGTGTATGGGTCAGTTCAGCGCTGTTAGCTTTGGGCACTTCCGTCCGGGGCCCCAACTGTATTATCTGCATGTGTGTATGTGTGTGTGTGCGTGTGCGTGTGTGTGTCTATACGTGTATTTGTGCATGCATGTGTGTCTTCTGTCCTTGTCCATCAGCATTTGTTTCCCTTGATTATGACAGTTATGATATGTCAACAGATGACATAAGCCCAAAAGACATTTTTCTCCTCTCAGCTCCAGCTGCTCTTCGCTGTGGCTGTTCCTCCAAGTTTCCCCGCTGCTGGATATAAGACAATTCTTTGTGTTGTCTCTTTATCCCAAATCTTTCTACGTCCCACTAAATGTCTTGTCTCATGGATCTCCACACATTCTCTCTTTATCTGTTTCTCTTCTCGGATACACTGCGATACATAGATACACTCTTTTGGCCTCGGTCTGGGGGGGCGACAGAGGGGTTAAGTTTGTTTGATTTAGGATGTCCAGCACTGCCACCCCCCACCCGTGGCCCTACAGGGGGATTATGGCGTCACCTGGGGCCCCTGGGGGGTATTATAAAGCCCCTGTCTGGCCCTCTCCCCTCCGTCAGAGAGGCTAAAAGGTCCACCGGACACTCTGTCTATCCCCGTCTCTACTTTAGAAACACCCCTTTAGCATTGATGCCCACCTCCTCTTGACAACTCATCCCACCTGAGATCTCCACCCACACTCCCACATTATCTCACACCTATGTCTTTGCGGCAGGTGGACAGAGGTGGCAAGCGAACGCAACTGAGTTGACTTTACCAACGCAGTTCACGGCTTAGTAAAGAGCCGTTGAGTGGATTCGTCTGTTGACGTTCTGAAATCCTGTTTTGTGTTTGAACTGACTCTCTGAGTGTTTTTGGTCAGCTGAGTTAGCTGACTTTAAAAGGGAGATCTTTTTTTTTGTTATTTTTGCCATTTGAAGAGGACCGAAAAGGCACACATTTACCTTTTCTAGACTCACCCTGATTTATTTTGAAAGAATCTTCTTCATCTGGTGGAGAGCCTCAAGTGAACAGTCACCATGTGGGAGTTCCGATCCATGAATTTTTGGCGAGCGGTTTTCGCTGAGTTCTTCGGGACCATGTTCTTTGTATTCTTTGGCATGGGCGCTGCCCTGCGCTGGACCACCGGGCCTCATCATGTCCTTCATGTGGCCCTGTGTTTTGGGCTAGCAGCTGCCACCCTCATCCAGTCCATTGGCCACATCAGCGGCGGCCACATCAACCCTGCCGTCACCTTTGCCTACCTTGTTGGCTCACAAATGTCTCTTTTCCGCGCCATTTTCTACATGGCCGCCCAGTGCCTGGGTGCTGTAGCTGGGGCTGCTGTGCTGTATGGGGTCACACCCGGCAACATGAGAGGCAACATGGCGATGAACACGGTAAGGAAGTTTAGGAATTTGATGAATTTGATAAAAGAGGGTTCCAGTTCAGGTTCGGTTCAGTATGATTTATAACCAGGCCATTAATTGAAACCATGGCTTAAAACACCAGAAAAAACAAATACTATGAGTATAATTATTTATTATATATTTGTAATATAATATATTATTATTAGTTTTTCTGATATAAAGACAAAGTTATTGGTATATGATCTGATACTAAGATTTCTAAAATATCTTTTTGTCCATCTGTGTATCTCCAGCTGCAGCCTGGCATCAGCCTGGGAATGGGCACCACTGTGGAGGTTTTCCTCACCATGCAGCTTGTGGTGTGCATCTTTGCCGTGACCGATGAGAGGAGAAACGGACGCCTGGGATCTGCTGCCCTATCCATCGGCTTCTCCGTCACCATTGGACATCTCATGGGGGTGAGACAAATGGAAATATAGATATTAAATAACAATTCAAATATTTCACAACAGAGTAACACGTGTCTTGTGTTTTAGATGTACTACACCGGTGCTGGAATGAACCCTGCTAGGTCCTTTGCCCCTGCTGTGTTGTTCAGGAACTTCATCAACCACTGGGTAAGACCTGCAATCCCGCTGAAGATGTCATCCTCAGCAGAGATAATAAATAACTGAAAACTGTGTTAACTGATGTTAAAACTGATGTTTGCTGCCCGCAGGTGTACTGGGTTGGGCCTATGATAGGAGGTGCCATGGGCGCCCTCTTGTACGATTTCATGCTGTTCCCACGCATGAGAGGTCTGTCCGAGCGCCTGGCCACACTGAAGGGCAGCCGGCCCCCTGAGAACGAGACCCAGCAGGACACCCGCGGGGAGCCCATCGAGCTCAAGACGCAAGCCCTATAAACCTGCCCCTGCCCCCTTTCACCGACTGGGGCCGAGGGATGAGGGACAAGGCCCTGAGCTACGCCAACCCCACCTCCACTTCCCCCCCATGCCTTCACACAACATCGCACAAGACTAACCCAAACACTCACATCTAGACTAACATATGATAAGATTTTTTCCAGTTCCACTTTAAAAACCGACACTTAAACAGGTTCACAACCTTCAACCTCAACACACAACAAGACTCCTCTACCCCCCAGTCCTCACTCTGTAATTTGAACTGGACATTGTGTTTTTGATAATGGTGACCAGAGCCTGAACCAGCAGCTGCCTCGTCTCCCCCCCGCCTGCCTGCCTGCTTCCTCCACCCAGCCAGGCCTTCATCTGCGACTCCAAGGAGTGTGGAAACCCTAAAATTAGGCTCAGAGGTTTGGGGAGACGGGGATGTGGGTATGATATGAGAAGGGTAAGAGGGCACGGGGCAGGTGAGGGTGGAGGAGAGGGGTAGGGCTTGGGGTTTGGGTAGGGTAGAGAGGGTAACAGTCTGGGTTTGTGGTCGTTTCAAGTTGGGTTAGACCAGTGAAGATGGGCATGCTTTTCATTATTCATCTGAATTTATCTCCATTTTAGGTTTTTATTTTATTTTTTTAGGTTAATTTTGTTTTCTGCACTTCAGACACAAAACGTGGATGTATGATACCATTAGATTTTACCAGGGTTTCATTATTTTCAATCACTACATTTTATCTGTGGGTTTGTGTTTGTGTGTGTGAATACTTCTGCAGTATGTGTGCATGCAAGTGTGTGCGTGAGAGTGAGTGTGTGCATGTGTGTGCGCCTGCCTGTGCGTATGAGTGTGTATATGTGTGTTATGTGCGTGATCAAGATTGCAGATACAGTACTTTTCATTTTGTTTTATTTTAATTACCACTCTCCTGTTTCGTACCATGAACTGTGTTCATATTGTCATCAATTTTTAAGACATGATCATTTCTCCTCCCCTCACTGTGTTATTTGCTATGATATTAATTTTTACATAAACCATCTGCTTTTTTGTTCTGAACCAGCGCAATACGAAGGAAATGTTGTATCCCAGACTTTGATAGTAGGTCTGTTCACTGCAGATCAGCTGTGCACACTTTACATTGAGTCTCCTTTAATAAGTTGATCCTTACTGGGAGCACAAGGCGTTTCAATAAACATTTCAGTGATAATAACCATAAACACTTGATACACGGTTTGGGTCATTTTATTACTTTAAATTTTGCATTTTGTGGTGTTGCAGAGCAACAATGTTCACTGCAATAAATATTTATGGCCAGAAGAGGGCGAAAAGAGCACATGTCAGACTCTAACGTTTAAGATTTAAATTAGTTGTGGGAATCTGGATGATTTCAGGACAAACGTCAATCATAAAAGACAGTGGTAAGTGTGCTTTATTAAAAACAATGCTGTTATAGGTTACATTAGTCTGAGGGAGTATGTATGTAGGGAGATGTAGTCAAGGGAGAAGTTGTTTGGGAAAGACAAGGTTCACCCAAAGGCGGACTATTGCTGGTGTTTGATAAGAAGATAAGGTTAAAACTGACACATTCATTTATCTTCCACTGTCTTCTGTTCCTGTGCATCACAGCTGATAAACTGCATGACTCCACCTCCACAGCTCTGACACAACAAAGACAGTAAAGGATGAGTCTGGTGATACTAAATTTTTTCTCATGGTCAACATATACCACGAAAAGATCAAAACAACAATGAATTGATCCGGCTATTAAGTTTTGTCTGTGTAGCCAAAGACTGATTTAACTTATTCCTTTGTGCCATAGACCTCCAATGTTTTATAAAAACTATGAATAAAACACATCAGTGAATCACATCATTGCACTGGGTGACATGTCCCTTCATTATCATGAACCAGGGCACTGTAGTTTATTTTGAGCAGATCATTCTGCTGCTGGAAATCACAAGAAAACCAAATGTGCATCAATCTGCAGCTGAAAATAGTTCCCAATAAACACAATTTCCTGTTTGAGAAATGTTTTCTAAAAACTATACTGCCTAGCTGTTTTATGATATTATTTAGCCATTTTTAGAAAACACAACAAAGCTATTTTCTTTTTATTATTTAATTATTTGTTTACTATTTTTTATTTTATTTACATCTTTAGTAGGAATTAATGGGCTTCAGGACTGAGAGTCACAGACAGGCAGGTGACGTTAACACATAATAATGCATTGTTGGTTTTGGCCTTTCATGGGATTTGTTGAAAATTACAAAAGATATAACATATCGCTAGCTTTATCTTTTAAGTTTTATAGCGGTTGGAAAAGAGATGTAGCCTACAGTGCAGTCACATTAGCCACTACAAGCCATAATGTTAAGTATAAAAAAAACATGAGATTTGTACAAAGTCAGTGTCTACTGGAATTTTGGAAAGTACACTCATTTACGTTCTTGTTGCTTGTTAGATGAAATTTTATTACCAGTAATATTTCCCGTGTGGTTAATTTGAAGCTACAGCCACAAGACAGTTAGCTTAGCTTAGCTTAGCACAAAGACTGGAAACATGAGCAAACAGTTTGCCATGCTCTGTACAAAAGTAACAAAATGTGCCTACCAGCAACTCTAAAGCTCACCGATTAACTTGCTGTTGAATGTCGTGTTTTTAATCTGTACAAAAAAAACAAGGTGTAAAAAGGACAATTTGCTGTTCTACTGTGCCAGACAGATTTTTGGTCAGGAGCACTTGCCAAGTAACCAGCATAGACTCCAGGACTCTGGCATAGTCAGGCACATAACCCCTCATAACTTAGTAGGCTAACTGGCTGCTGGCTGTACTTCTATATTTACCATAAAGATATGAGATTGATAATGGTCTCCTTATCTAATTCTTAACAAGAAAGCAAATAAGTGTGTTCTATTCCTTTAACCAATATGGCCTTCACGTCAACTTGTTTTACCAGTCCATCAGTGTAAAGTATCTCAATGACACAAGTATCTTACATGACTCATGTGTGACTCTCCAGGCTCCTGGTAGTGTCATGCAGCAGCTGTTTCCCACAGATTTGAATCACAATTACTGTAATTTGACCACACTCAGAAAACAATAGCATGACTTATTTAGAAATATTCATTTTATTTTGCATATTCGTTTTAAATGTGATGTATGGCTTGGTTTATGACTACTAAGGTGGTGCCACAGCACCGTGAGATTCCAGTATCGTCGCTAAAGCGTCTCTCTGTATTCTGCAGCTGTGGAAAAAAACAAAGAAACAACTCTGACCAGTACAATGGGCTGGACAAGGAGTCGGTCCTGACACTGGCATATACTGCATCGCTCTCACTCACTCACTTGCACACAAAGAAATAGACACCAAATACAATCACACATATTCAGTAACATACATCGATCTTGACACGTACATCCAAACACATTTACTTGATATGTATTGACAACTTTGTAATTTAAGTATCATAAAACCAAACAGTCCCCCAAAGACCAAATCCAGAAAAGTTACAGGTGAAAAATAGCCTAATTAGCAGCTGCAGGAATTTCATGTTGTGTTTTAAGTGTTAACAAAGTATTTGTCTGAGTAATGTTCTAGAAGTAGCAATCCAAAAACAACAACAGTGTTGTCTACCTTATTCATGCTCATCCTTTATCATCACAATTGCATTTTCTGTTAAACTGTGATTATCACTGTGTGATGACTTGCCAGCGGTAGATAAAAGAAACAAAGAGGAGGGCAATAAACATTTTGTTCATTTGAGATGAGAGACTAATAAAAATGACAAACTGAACCAGGTTGAGGGAGAGAGACATCTCTAAGGCCATAGACAGAAAGATAACCTTGAAGAGGAGGTAATTGGACCTGCGTTTCTGAAAGAGGAACTGGCTCTCAGCTTGGCTAATATCCAGCATTCAGCTCTGAACCTTTGGAGAAACTGCAGCTGCAGCATCAAGTCAAACAGACATATTTCTAATTGTCTTTACCCATCGTCTCTCCAGCAGTCTGCCTGCGTCCAACCTCAGCGCTGAGGGGTCAGGGGTGAGAGAGAAACGTCCAGAAGATTACCAGTCGTCTCATTCCAGTCCCTGATTTCTGTCACTAATGAAAAACATTCAGATCGTATGCTGATGACTGTAGCAATAGAACATTTTTATTAACTATAACAACAATATTATATGTATGTAAAAACAGGAAAGAGAGTGCTTTCTGAAAGCCCTTTTGATTACATCACACTCTCTTCCTGGTTACCCAGTCTCATCCTGATGATGTCACAGGACAACAGTCAATGCTGTTTTGAAATCATCAGTGTAGTAGATCCAGCTCCACTCAGAGCTGCTCACTGCATGCGGTCGGGTTGGTGCAGAGGGTAGTGGAGGAAGGCCTGTGGGGCGGCAGACATAGTGGTGAGTGCAGCCAGAGGAGGATGGATGGCAGCTGGAGGGGATGCGGTGAGAGCAGGCGCCGGAGTTCCGGGGGAGAAGCTGTAGCTGAGGTAGCCAGCGGAGGGCGACGGTGAAGGGGTGTAGGGGTACTGCTCCAGTCCTGTGGGGGCGTAGTGGCTGTAGGCGGAGCTGTAGTCCAGGTAAGGGGAGGCGAGTGTTGCTGCTGCTGCTGCGGGGCTGAGCTGGGACTGCAGCACCAGGCTGGGTTGGAGGAACGCCTGGGGGTAGACGTACTGCTGGGCGAGCCTGGACGGACAGAGGAACAAGGACAATCATTTTTTCAGCAAAAACACAAAATATTGTCTTGTTCCAGCTTCAGAAATATGATTTTTTTGCTGATTTACTACGGAAACTACGGTTTTGGACAAAACAAGCAATATATAGATACCAGCTTGGACCGAGAAATTGTGATGGGCATTTTTCACGAAACGATTAATCGCTTGATCAAGAAAAAAACTGTCAGATGAATTGATGAATGAATGAAAATAATCATTAGCTGCAGGCCTAGTTTTGGCTTTATGTACGCTCATAGATACACAACTCGACACAAAAGAGGACAAACCTGGGAAGCAGCATTCTTTGTTTGTTTATATATAAATATAAGGTCTTATCACTCTCTCTCTCTCTCATCATCTTTTAACTTCTCGATTTTGCTTTCATAAACCGGACTGGATGAAAAGCTTCACCTTCATTTTGTGAATCCAGACCTATCCAGTATTCCCTAAGATATCCTGGTGCACAGATATGTAAATCTTCACAGCATTAGGAGCTCATTATCATTCCAAAATTTCAAAAGAAATTGTCATATTTAAATATATACACATACATTTGGGAGTTTTATTTTGCCATTAGATTGTATGTTTTATATTGTATATTTTGGTATTATTATATAGTTTTTCATATATCTCTGAATTAGTCTGCACCTGACTGGAGAAGCAGATACAATTGTTGATTGTTGAGTAGAGGGCAATAAAGTTCTCTTGAATCTTGACTTTTTATGCATGCTCATTGTCATCCATTTGATTTGCATCTCTCATTTTGTGTCTCTCGTGTCCCCGGTTTTTCTGTTCCTATATATAACCCTGTTCTTTATATTGTATTTTTAGCTGGTAGGCGATAGTGTAAGCCTGTGGGTTCTTGGTTAGGAAAGGTAGCTAATAGATGTTGATGATATTACAAATGAGCCCCAAGAGTAAAACACATGTGACGCAGAAGAGTGTCTCATAAAAAAAGAAAACGATTACACGCACAGGCCTGACCGCATTCCATATCTGTGTCTGAATATCCAATGACAAAGTCAGCAAAATACGACGTGTCCAGAGCTGTTGCTTGGTGTACTTCTGTGAGATCTGATCTGATTACTAAGTGTCATATAAACAACAACAGTAACCAGAGACAGACACACACACAGTCCGAGTTGGAGTTGTTTAACCCAAAACAAACGGACAGCCGTTTCTTCAGTAACTGATCCTTTTCTTTATATCCTAATATTTAAAAGAATCCTATAAAAACATTCTCCTCCTCCTTTTTTAAGAGCAATTATGAGCACTGTTGCTGTTGTCTTAAAATAGTCCTTCTCCCTTGTGTTTAAGTTTAATTAGCACACTGCCTAAGAAGTTCTAAAAGAAACGGTTTGTTCCAAATGAAATATCACCCATAAAAAAAAAAGAAACCCTAAATAACAAGAAATCTAAATTTCTTAGTGTACCTGATGTATATATATGTGTATCTGAAATGAAAAATTACTTTTTCAGAATTAAATGCCTGTACATTCACATAGCTCTCTCTCTCACTCTCTTTCTCTCTCTCTCTCTCTCTCACACACACACACACACACATACACAGCCTGCCACAACAAATGCAGTGTGCAAGATACTGTATCGTTGATACTCCGAGCCAATGAGAAGTAAAAAGTCTTCCTCTGTCCTCCTGTATTCAGTCATGCCCTTGCCTGAGGCTGCCCACTTAACCTGAACTGCCTCCGTTACATCTGGCAACAGCAACAGCGATCATATCAGAGGAACTAGGTTATGCTGCTGCGCTTAAGTAAAAACAACACAACATGACAATATTTAACACTTACACTCCTGTGACCAGCGCCTACAGTCAAAGCCATTAACCTGACAGTAACCTTGTCACTGAGTCCGAACAGCTGATCCAGAGCAGCGAGAGCCGGCCTGCTGCTGCTGCTGCTTACCCCTAAACAGAGCGAGGGCAGGGATCAGGTGTACAACATACACAAGGACTGGGCCTGTTCACACCCACTCTGCTGTATACACAACACACACAGGCACACACCAGGATGTACAGCATGCCTGGAAATATACTCCAATGCCTATATGTACATTTTAAACTGCCTGACACAGTTGGTATATTTGGAAACCTTAGGATAGGAACTAGTATTTAAAATAAAGGTCTCTGGATTTTCTCCTCATCTCCCACGCTCATTCACTTTGTTGCCAACAGTTGAGACGATGCCCCTGTATTCTGGGTTCCTTTTTCTTTTTTTTCCCAGGCTAGAAATTTCCTTGCTTCCTGTCTTTATGCTATGCTAAGCTAACCGGCTTGAGTTTTACATTTACTGTACAAGAGTGTTGTGAATCTTCTCATCTAAATCTTTTCCAAAACTATTTGGTATTTTTTGTAAACCTTGGGATCTGGACTAAAATTCCTATAAAAAAAAAGAAGATCAATACTACACTTATGTCTGTATGATTAATATAAGGCTACATTCAGCAGCCCTGTTAGCTTAGCTTAGCTTAGCATAAAGCAGGGGAACACTTTTAGCCTACCTACCAGCACCTCTAAAGCTTATTAGTGTAAATATATATATATTTTTTATTGTTGTTCAGATTAAACAAACAAGACACAACGTGTTAATTTGTGAGCTTCAGAGGTGATGCCGGCTCTAGTTTCACATTTAACAAAACAGACATGAGAGTTTTATCGATCTCCTCATCTAACTCTTGGCCAGAAAGAACATAAATGTATTTCCCAAAATGTCAAACTATTCCTTGTTTGTTGTTTTCAACTCAAACCTTAATAAAGAGGTACATGTCAAGACCATGTATAACACAACCTCAATCGAGAAAATTACCCCTCTGCTGCGGCTTCTTGCTGAGCTTTAACACAGTTCAATGGTGAAATTGTTAAGATTGTCAAAAGTCCTGATGGATCCTGTTTTATAAAACAAAGCTCTCAGTAAATTCAGACATGTCTATATGGTCTACTGTTGAAAAGCAGGTGGCACACCATCCAGACTTCTTTATTGACTTAATTTCCTTTAGTGTCATCTGTGTCACAAGCAGAAATTATGCGAAAGGAAGTCCGTTAAATTGGAAGCAATTTTGTAACGTTTTTGTAGACTCAAAACCTGCTTATAATTGTTATGTAGGATGGAACTATGATGGAGCCACTGGATGTATATACTTTTAACTATAAGTATTATTAGTATAAGTATTATACTATGGTACCTTCTAAATTTTGTAAATGTCAATCATTGGTGTGATGATTGTGTGGTTGATCAGATTTGATTGACAGTGGCCTGAAAACATGAGCAAACAACCCCACAACTGTCATCACTGTCATTTGGATTCAAATGTTACTATTACTCTGATTGCTGCATAGAAATATGTTATCAAGATCTTTTTCTAACCGAGCCATGTCCCACTTCAAACCAATGAGAAAAACTGCAACAAGAACAGAAATTCACAAATCTCTTGCCAAAACTGTTTGGTAGAACATAACATCTTTAAGTAGGACCCCGTCAGTCACAGTAAGAAGCTGATTGAGAAAATAGGCTTTCAGTGGCTTTAAGGGAGGTCAGGCTAAGAAAGCAGCACCACTGCAAAGCTCAAAACCTGCAGCAACTCATAAAGTCAAATCACAGCTGAAGCTAATATTGACCCCCTTTGCAACTCCTCTGTATCCCATCTCTCCTCGCTCGCACTCCGTCAGTCTCTCCCAGAGCAGAAGTGCAGTGTCATTCCCACGGCTGTGTGCCGCTGCCTGCCTGCCTGTGCACCGGCCTGACTGATCCAATGTGACAGCGGCATCGTACGAGAGGGAGCTGCGCCTCGCCTCTCTCCTCCCAGTGCTTGGCATCATTGCTGGCTGTCAAACACACACACACACACACACACACACACACACACACACACACACACACACACACACACACACACAGGGGCATGCATGCAAACGCTCACACACAAATCACACATTGAAAATGCAAGTCTGAAAGAAATTAGTATAATACACACTTACTTGTGTGTAGTCAGTTAAGCAGCTTAGATGTGGAGTGTGTGTGTGTGTATGTGTGTGTGTGTGTGTGATGAGTGGGGGGTTCAGGCATAGCAGGGCTAATTGGCGCAGCTGCATGGGTGTACACTCACTAACAGACCCATGAGAGCAGAATAACCTCCACCGACTCCACTCTCTCTCCTCTCTCTGGGTTTACTCCCTTACAGCCAGCTTCCTCCGCACTCCTCCTCACTGTCCTTCCTCAGAACCAGGCAGCGGGATAAAAGAGATAAGATGTAATGAATAAAATGGAACCCCCCCCCCCTCCCCCTCCCCCCCAAAAAACCCAAGGAGTGAGCGAAAGAGAGAGATGCGGAGAGGTGAAGGATCAGCCATCATATCCCTCATGCCTTAGGACAGCCACGCTTTTAATAGTTCAGATCAGGGACGTGAGGAGGGTGAGTCAGTCAAAGAGACAAACACACACTCATGGAGACGCACACACATGACCCTCCGTCCTCTCCCAATAAACACACACACGGCTTGAGGGAGGGTGAGAGATAGAAAGGCCAACATCAGCGCTGGACGCTCAACCTAATGTCAGCAAGCAGGAAAGATATTTAAATGAATATATTAACACAAATAAGGCTGCATGATGTGCATTAAGTGATATGTATAGTTAACATTATCGTGGCAGTGTAAGTCGTGGTCATTTCAATGTGCTAAAAGTGTAAACACTACAAACAAAGAGATTGTGTTCGCAGTTCAGCATAATTTAAATTTCTCACTTTTACTTGTTTCACATCCACCAGGCATTTAAAAACATGGACTTCTGATCCACCTAAACCTTTATCAAGTTATGACTTAGCAGCTGCTTCACAGTAAAAGTGAGTAGCTTTATTTTAACTTCCTTTATTAAGAATCGACAACCAGTACAACTGGTTCTGGCAGTTATACAGATCTGTATATCTTTATGCACCTTTTAGTTTTTTGTCAACATAAGTTTATGGCTCCAACAAAGCAGTAAACAGCAGGAGCCGACTTTGGTGTTGAAATGCACACCACACAACAACAAAAGCCAAAAACTGAAGAACTGAGAAGAAAAATGCAAATTAAGATCAAAATGTGTGTCATGTTTTAACAGACAGCTGAACAAAACGGCAGCTTTCTGTGCTACGCAAAGCTTCAAACATGACCTTTTAAAAAAAATGTTTTTCAAATTAGGCTTTTCATCCGACAGAAGTGCATCTCCTAATTGGGTCCCTGGGTAAGAGAAATATACACCTGAGGGTTCTCCTTCTACCTAAACCCCTCGACAGACGTGATTGTGATCGAGGAGGGAGAGAGAAAGAAAGATTATTTAGAGGGGGAGGAAGGCAGCTAAAGAGGAAACAGAGGAAGACTGAAAAAGATCTGAGTTGTAGAGAGAAAACAGTGGAGGATGTGAACGTATAAAAGGAGTCGACATCTCGGTGGGCACACAGGCTGGTTTACGATTCACTGAGGAACATTTTTCACTCGGCCATGAATGCATTTCACTCACAAAATTGAGCTCCAAGCGTCAAGTCTACCACCGGCCCTAAAGCTTCACTGAACCCAGCCACAACTACACCCGGCCACAGGTGTGCAGTTTGTCTGTCTCACCCCCCCCCCTCTCCTCCTCCCCCTCTCTGTTCCACTGCTTCAACAGGAAGTATGCCCCCACCCCCACCCCTCCACCTTTAACAGCCTCACCACACATCCATCTCCTTCCTCTCCTTTCTTTCTCTCAAAAAATAAACACCAGAACGCTTAAAAAAATTAAAAGAATTTCACTTCTGCCAACGTTGGGTGCTAAAGGCGGACAGCAGACAGCCATGGGTGACAGATGACCCCCCCTCCCTGTCGAAAGAGAACATCCCTCTCCTCCTCCCAACCCACACCCCACCCCGACTCAGCTGTACTCCTCAAAGCCGCATTTGGCATCAACCCATCCTCTGTCCTCTTAAAACTTAAAGCAAATACACAGAAGCAGCAGACAGAGCTGTGCTTTGTTTGAGTTTGTCTTTCTTTATTTGCTGTTTATTGTGTGATTGCGTCTGACAGACAGAAGCAGTGTCACACCCGGAAGCCCCCTGGGAGCCCCACAGCGGTGGAGAGGGTGGGGAGTCAACAAAAGAAAGAGATTTTCTTTAAAGGAATAGTTTGACATTTTGGTAGATTTTCTTATTTGATTTTCTTGCTGCCAGTTAGAAGAGAAGATCAATACCACTCTCATTTTTGTCAGTTAGGCCAGGAGACAGTCAGCTTAGCAAAACACCTGGAAGCAGGGAGAAACAGCTAGCCTGGCTCTGTCAAATGGTTTCAAAATCAGCCTACCAGCTCCTCTGAAGATCATTAATTAACATGTTGTATTTTGTTTGTGTAATTGGTACACATCCTGAAATTTCAGTTAGATCAACAACTATTTTTTATTATTGTTTGAGTTACTTTTCAAGCAAAAATGCCCCAAAAAAAGGTGACGGTTCCTGCTCCTCAAATGTGAGAATTTTCTCGGTCTTACATTAAAGACAGTTGCATAAATTAGGGGAAAAAACGGCAGATTAATTGATAATAAAAAGCAATCGTTAGTTGCAGCACTAAGGGATTAAACATGCAATATGTTACGTGTTCATCAGTAAGCTGGTAGGCAGATTTATTACCATGTGACAGAGCCAGGCTAGCTGTTCCCTTTTGTTTCCAGTCTTTGTGCTAAGCTAAGCTAAGCTAAACTATCTGGCAGCTAGCTGTAGCTTCATATTTAGTTATTATTTAGTGTGAGAGAGCTATTAACCTTCTCATCTAACTCTCAGCAAGAAAAAGAATATCTGTTGAACTATTCCTTTATTATGTGACGAATCAACATCTTTCTCAATGTCAATTATAAAATTCTGTGTTTCAGTTCAGTTTTTCTAATTTATCTACATTTAGTTTCTTCCTGAATGTCCCTGTGTTTCGTTTGATTTGGTTGTCCTTGACATGTTTTTGCTCAATCTTGAACATCAGTTTATATCACAACTAAAACCAACAACCTATGTAACCTGTGCACTGTACAAAGCACATATTATGTGAGAATGCCTTGTTTATATAAGTGTGTCTGGTCACAAAAATGCACAATAAAAACACAGAAATCCCTGGTGTCACGTCACCTTAAATAAATATTGACCCCAATGATTTCAAAGCAGTGTGGTGTTCAGATTTAAAATGAGGGCAAAAGAGAGCACTAGTATTAAATCAGTATCATGAGAGAAAAGGTTTGATCCATTTTTGATCCCTAGTCATTTTTTAATGGACTGAAAAGACACCTGTTCTTTCTTTTTCAGCAGCACAAGCCTGTTTAAAACATAAGCTATATCTTGAAATCATTTCCTAAAATAAAAGTCCTTCATTTTTGCAGAGAAATGTTTGAAACTGACTGCAGTCATACTGATCATGTCAAAGACACATTTAGCCTCAGAGCAGAGGGATGTGAGCTAGACAGATGTGCCCTTTTGAATGTACTGCAACTGACAAATATAAGGATTTGACTTAATATTTGGTTTATTTATCCCTTATTCAAACACGTAATTTGATTCTTTGTAATATAAAGGAATTAAACCACAAACAGAATCTTGCCAATTCATTTAAAGAGTCAATATTACCTCAGGTCTCCTTTAGTCAAAGAGATCTTTTTTAGTTAGCTGTTCAATTTACATGTAGGTGGAGAGACAAATAACAACGCTGACAGGGATAGTAATTTAACATAGAGTTTCCTGTTGTGAAAAAAAGTGAATCTGCCATTCACTCAAAGCACAACACATCTTGCAGCTGTGGTGTACAGAGATCCCCTGAGTTGGGGCAAATATTGGTATCGCTTCTCCTTTTTCAACAGACGTTTCCCTAAATACACCATCAAACAATGAAACTGAGACAAGTTCACAAGATGCATCATAAACAAGTTGTTTGTGAATGAAACTAATAGATGATTTAAAGGAATCTTCCACACATTTAGCATTGCACTACCACTTAGAGATTTTTAAAAAACAAAAACGATTGAAATCAGAGCAGCAGAGGATGACATATGCTGACTTTTAGTACCCTTGTTTAGGTCAAAAACAAAACAAAACACTAAATCCAACAGCGTACTAGAAAGAATTACACTGGATCTGTCTTTTATTGTGTTGATGATTTGCTTCTTTCCTCTATTTTATATAATCTTTGTGTCAGTTCAGACTGGAATATTTTAATGGGTATTTTCTTCTTTAGAATTGACAGCTTAATTGAGAAAAGTGGTGAGAAATGTGAAATCCAGGTTTTCTATATCTTTATCGATCAATCAGCTGATTATTTTCTCAACCAATTGATAAATTGTTAAAATGTCAGAAAATACAGAAAAATGCCTATCACTTATTGACTTGTCTTTGTTCAACAAACCATCCAAAACCCCTAAGATATCCAGTTTACGATGACAAAGACCAGCAAATCCTAGATAGATACATCTGTTACAAACATCCTAATGCTTGGGTTTGCAGGTGTTTCTCCACTGATAAACAAAGTGCCACCTTCTGTGTGTGTTTGCCTTAAGGGTGTGTTAGTTAGTCAGTGCGCCAGGTGATGTTTTTGCCTCTTTTGTTTCAGTCTGCGAGGTGTCAAAGCCCTGACTCTTCCTGGAAGCACAGATTAAAAAGGCCGACCCCCTCTGCTTCGAACGTCCGCCTTCACTGCGGGAGACTTTCAATCAACCCATCATCACTCATTCATAGACTCATCTGGGTCGGCCTCAATTCCCTCATCACTCATTCAGAAATTGAGGACTGCAATATTAATAGCACTCAGAACAGTTGAGGTTTTTAATGGACTTTTCTGTAGCCGCAGGATCAGAACTTGTCATCCTGCAGAAAGGCAGCGAGAAGAGCCCTTTTCCTAAACACGCAACAATCGTGCATATTCCTTGGAAATATAGAAGATCCAGTCTTTGTGGCAGATATTTCATTTTAAAATGTTGTTCACAAAGTCAACAGCACGCCCACATACACAGATCAACAGACAGCCGTGATGCTGGTTCACAATACCCTCGTCTGCCTAAACAGAAAATCTGAGTCAAGGCTAAGTAAGTGTTCAATTTACACAACAAGACGCTGCCGGGTTCGACCTGCAGTGTCGTACTACAGTCTGTATCAATCCTGGGAATGAATCATCCATCCTCCATGTTTGACTCAGGAACTGAGTCATTAAAGTTTGTTTTTGTGTTCACACTGTAACTCAGGGAGACTGCAGGAGGCCGAATGTCCGTCACATGCGGATTACAGCAAGTTTCCGAACAAATCAAGTTCTTGAGAAACCACCAGCGGCTGCCATGATGCCACTTTTGATGTTCAGCTCTCCAGTACAGTGAGCAATAGGAAAAATACATCCTCTATCATGGTGGATGTAATTTTATTCTGCTGTAGTGATATATATTGTGAAATAGTACACTTTCTGGAAAACCAATGCAGAGACTGAGAATTTCTTAACCAGACAGAAACGTCTCACTTTTGACATATACAGCAAATCAAGCACAGAACGATTATTCTAATGATCAATTAACACATAAATCATTTTGTCAATAAAATGCTGCCTGTTATTGTTCTCCACAGACCAAGGAGATGTTTTCAATAAATACAACTCAAATATATCCAGTTTACTATCATATATGACCAAAAAAGTATAAAATCCTCACATTTGAGGAGGTGGAACCAGAGTATGTTTGGTATATTTGCCTGAAAGATTTCTTAAACAATTAATCAATTATCAAAATAGTTGATTAATAGCCTGATTTATTGACTCAACCGTTGCAGCTCTAACAACACTGCTGAAAAACTCACTTTCAAAATCGAATACTGCTGAAAAAGCAGTCCTGATAATTGATGTTCAGCATTGCCTATAATGCCCTAATATAGAGCATTCCAACCCATTTTTGCTTTTGAGCCATGTATCGTATGTGATGAGGCTGTGTCTTACTTACATTGTTTCATTTTCTATTAGCTGATTAGGTGACTGTAAAGAGGCGGTAGACTACGAATTTACTAACTGGAGGCACGTCCAGGTAACTTCTCTCGCTTTGTCTAATTAGTGAAGGAGACTACCGCCGCGCAATCGCTGTGTGTACATTGTTTCATTCATTGTGATAGAGTGGTGATCTTGACCGGTCTTTCCTCAATTTCCTTAACGTTATCTACACAACCAGCATTCTCCATAGGCATCAGGAGAAAACTGACAGTTCTGGTGGTAACTGTATCTCAGTAGCAGGACTATGAACTCAGCTCCTGACCCCTTGTGGGATTGCTGAACCCCAGTTAGGCCTAACACAACCAGAGTTTTAAATAGGTATGAACGACATGTCTCTGTGTGCATGGACATGAGGAAGAAAGAGAGATGAGAGATAATGGCAGCAGTGTGTGCATGTGTGTGTGTGTGTGGAGAGGAAAGAGGGATGCAGGGAAGTTTCACTAAATGGCTTGTTGCCTCAGTGAAGCTCAAGTCATGTGGCAGTGAAATTCAGAATTGAGCTTCTCGTGTGTTTAATGGACCAGAACGAGAGAGGGAGACAACAGAAGACAAGTCAAAATACAGCGTAGATATACATGAGGGTGCAGGGTGGAATACGTCTTTGAAGCGCTGCAGAGTTTAAACAAGCATCATTTGTGCTGTGATGGCTTTCTTTTTTTGTATATTTCACAGAGCAGAGTGGCACTAACTGCCACAACCCCAGCTGAGAACAGGAGCGAGTGCTCACAAATGTCAAGGACGGAGGAGTGAAATGTACTGTGAGGAGGAGGAGGAGGAGGAGGAGGAGGCCGGTGAGAGAGAGGTGGAAAAAGAGGTATTGATTCTTCTCTGTCTTACCCATATTGCCTCTGAGCCCACGTAGGATGGACTTGCTGAACTCCGAGACCTACAGACAAAGAGAAAGAGAGGCCGCGGTAAGAAGGGATATTTTAGCTACCGGCATCACACAGAGAGAGAGAGAGAGATGAGCAGACAAGGACACAGAGCCCATTCTCTCCCTCTCTGTCTCTGCTCGTTTGTCTCAGACGTTAGCATGTATATGGGGGGGTATCAGAGACTGACTGTTATTCCCCCAGCATACACACTTGCTCTCACTCGCACACAAAATAATGATGCATTCTAATGCGCACAAACATCTGTGACCTCTCTGCCTCTAGAGTTCACCAGGAATCAGCTGAGGTTGAGTAAGAAAGGAGAAACTTCTCCTCTCTGCCCCACCTCAGACTTCATTTTAGCATTCCTCCAGCTATTCATTCCTCTGTTATTCCTCCTGGCTTCTCCTCTCTGCCCTGCCACGACTTCATCAGCACTCCTCCTTTTGTCCAAACGTATATATCTAAATGCACATTTTCTTTCTTCACCAGGACAAAGAGGAGACAGACACGCAGTTATTTTCTTGCTCTTGCACAGTCCCATCCCCTCTTGCTCTTCTTATTCTCCCCCTCTCCCATTCTCCTGGTGCTCGCACACACAATAACAAAATACCAAGCGCTGCCATCTCCCATCAGCCGCCTGCTTGGGGAGTTGTGTCGCAGCGCCGGGCCCCTGAATAAGGACACACAGTCAGTTGTTGTTGGCGCCACTGTTTGTCAATCACACCTACACTCGATGGTATTTCAGCCAGAGAGCTTTAAGTGAAGCAGCGAAGAGCTGCTGTCAAGGTCTGGTGTGCACCGAGACATCGAAGGGGGGAGCATGGAGCATGTGTGCTGGTGGTTAAAACTGAAAAAGCCTGGCGGCATGAAAGCTGTGCGTTAACTCAAGCACAGAGATTGAATGTACGGGGGGAGCAAACAGAGACAGTTGGCTGAAAGGAGAATACCAGTGGTTTTGCATATTGTATCACACTAACCTCAAATTTGTACATATCTTTATTGGTTTTTAGATTGAGTTCCCATCTTCCAGGCAGCTGTGTGTTTCCATTCATTTCAGTGCAGAATGAAAACCAACATGCAGAGAGTTGAAACGTGCTCCAGATTTATCAACAGTGACAATTTAACTGCCTTTATGTCTTCCTCAAAGAAATAATAAGAATATAAGAATAATAATAAAATAATAAAATATTATCATAATTTGTTTATTATTAACAAATACGTTTATTATTTGATATTTCAGATGCGACTGCCAGCTTCTTCATGACATCCTGTGGTTCTGTCCTCCATGTTTAATCTCCCCAGAACATGCAGCAGTTTGTGAATGCAAAGCTTTACCATTTGACAGCAGCAGACAGTATTTTGACCATAAAACACAGAAAACCTAATGTTCACTGTGGTGGACTACAGTTTCAAGTCTCTGCAAGCCATTGGCTACCTGGAAGTTTACGCAACTATCCCTTGCTTTGGAAAATGGTCTGCAATTAAAGGATAAGTCTGGGGCCCGTTTCACCAAATCTGCAGCATGCAAGCTGCAACTTGCAGTGTGAGATAATTTCCCCACATTATAATGAATGTCGGCACTTTAGTTTATTTTGATCCCACACACACCTTAAATACTTACTAGCACACTGATTCTGCTGCTGAAAATAGTCCCCAACAAATGCACTTTTTACTCTTGATTCAGTAACATTTGCCAATGACTACAATGAGCAGCTGTTGTAGGGAAATCTTTAAAGATTTACATCTTCAGAAGGAACCAAGGGGCCTGAGACAAAGCAGGGAAGTCAAAAAGCACTCAGAGACGGACTAACACATTGTTGGTTTGGGTCTTTTTATGGGATTTGTTTAGAATAAAAAAAATATGACCAGCTTTACCCTTTAAGTAAACTACATTCTTTTCAGATATTTGGCTAAAACATGTTCGAATAGGCTTTCTGATCCTGTGTGTTCAGCAGTGATCACAGTAACACACTTACTTGTCTGCGAGCTGCGAGGCTTCGCTCCCAGGTACGCCAGGTTCACGTTGGCCTTCCTGCCGTCAATAATGGGGTTTGCGTCTTTGCACGCACGCTCTGCTGCCCCCCTGTCCACCATGGTCACCTGTTGACAGAGTCACAGCATTACTGATTGAAATCACCCTGGTTTACTCTTTAAGCTACACAACTGCACATGAAAGCTTCTCTATACAGTGGGGATGGAGTGATTACAAAACAAAAAAAGTGCTCTGAGCAGGGAGGCCCTGAGGTAGCTGCTGTCCTTGTCTCTCATCGAATGATTCAGTCTTGTTGCTAAATGCGTGAGGAGACACTGACTCCACTACATGAAGGCAGCAACCAGTGTGTTTTAAAGCTGCCAGTGGAGATTATGTAGGAGGCTGTTTTCTTTTTTTTTCATACTGGGCTGCCAAAGATGAGATACTGGCATCTTTGCACCTTGAGTGAGTGAGTTGAGGAGTGGGCTGATAGTAGTGGGAAGGGATGGTGAAGGTTAGGACACACACACACACACACACACACACACAGTACAGCTACACTCATAATGTATGAGGTAAACTACAGCTGCAGACAACATCGCATATAAATGGGACACTGAAAGTAAAACTGCCATGCTTGCTTTCGTTTCGCAGCATCAGACTCTGGACTCTTATGCAAACAGATGCAGCGGATGGTTTGAGATCGACCGGGTTCAAGAAGCTCCTGCTGGGAATTAAGACGGCTAAGGGGAAGTCAGGGATAATATGATCACGTTGGCCCAAAGCAGGGGAAAACAACTCAGCACGCACTGGTCGCCTCAGCTGATTGGCTCACTGGCTTTGCAGACACAGAGATCATTTGAAATGGCTTCACGTCAGTCCAAAACACATGAATCCATGTCTTCTTATCTCTCTGACTCTTTCTGTCTCTTTCACATTCAAACTCACAGCCACTTACTCAGACAACCAAACCTGTCCTGGCGGGTGGGGGTGCTGTATGGGAGGAAGTCAAAATGAAACTACTGCAGCCTTATCTTGCAGAGCCAACTGACATGTCACATCTCTGTGACCAAGGACTCTCACCCCCCCCCCCCCCCCCTTCTCCTTTCTCTTTGTCTCTCTCACTCACAGCAGAGAGACATCTGTCCACACATGCAGCATCTTATTACCAACTAATTTGTATCTCTCTCTCTCTCTCTCTGTTCATCTTTCTGCACACAGAGCAGCACAGTGTGTGTCCTTATCTTATACACTTACACTACATACTGCTATGCTGTGTTTGTGTGTGTGTGTGTGGGGGGGGGGTCTGTTGGGGCTGCAGAGATAATTGATGACACACTTGTAAGAAATGATCTGATACTCATGCTTCAAGCATGTGACTGCCACCACCAGCCGCACTGCACATGGCTGCTGCTGCTGCTGGAACAAAGTGGCAGTGTGTTCCCAGCAGAACCCCCCCTGCAGGACGTTGTGATTAAAAATATAATACAATTAACCATACAGATAAAGTCGCTTTAAAGTCATTACTGGCTGCAACAGACACGATATAGTTTGTCCCATCCCTCTGACTATCCAATTAAAGTCGGAGCGGCTGATAAAACCTTAATTAAACCCCACATTTCACTCTACATGTGTTCAACGCCTCATTTATTCTACCAGAAGAATGAACTCACAAAGCCATATCCTCTGGACTTGCCGGTCAGCTTGTCTGTGATTACCACCGCCTCGTCGATGTCCCCGAAAGTCTCGAAATATTTCCGAAGTGAAGCGTCGTTGGTGTGATACGGCAAGCCGCCGACAAAAATCTTGGTGTAAGTCGTGTCTTTCTCCATGGTGGGGTGCATTATTTCTAACGGAACCCCGACCAGCTGACCTAAAAACAGCGGCGAACTCATGCGGCTTGAAAATAAAAAAGCCCTAAGAAGAATAACACAAAGACAAACAAGAACGCAGCAGAATAACTTTGTTCTTTGTTCCTTGTTCACCGAGAGGCTATAGTAACCATAACAGCGCGTCCATGGCCAAACACGAAGCCTCCGGTTGCCTCACATATAGCCTTTGGATGTATAGTCCTCCTGACAGGTGTCTTAGAACCTCATGTCTCCCGTCCCGGAAAAAAAAAGCGCTTTAAGCTTCGGTAGGCGCGTCTTGCGTGCGCCCACTCCGTGTCTGGTCCAATAGACGAGCGGTGCGTCTTTTCCATTGGCGCATCCCGCCTCCTGCTCCACCCTACTCCTGCCCCCCCCCCCCCAGGAAACCCCCACACAGCAGCTGAAACCCTTCTTCCAATAAAATGGAGAAACAGTTGAATCACTTGATATATACTACAGTGAAGAGCAGCCACCAAATGTCATTGTGAATATTGCCAAAATATGATTAATAAGGATTCACAAGAGATTCAAAAACATATTTGACTACTGTCTTGACTTTAACTAGATGGAGAGGAAGCTGTAAAACCGCTGATCAAAACACCTGATAAAAAAGTCAGTAAAATCTAAGGAAAAACTGACAATGGACTCGACAATGATTTATGCCAAGATCAATGGTTTAAAAATACACCAGGCACATCATTTTTAATGTATGATTTTATAAAAGCAATAATTTGTTTTAATTCTTTAATTCTAACCCCCTCAACTGCTGTTTTTGGAACAGTAAGACCTCCATCAGAAGGGTTTTATGTAGGTTATAAGCTGAACCTGGATCTGGTAGGACAACCAGAGAGCATATGGGTGACTCTTATTCTAGACCTATTTTAAAAAAAAGCTTTTATTCTATATTTATGTTCAATCTGTAACCTTTCAACAATTGTCAAGACACATGGAAATCAAAAATCAAAGAAATGGAGCAGTCCAAACTTAAGACAACAGTGAACTAGGTATTATATCCAGTTTTGTCAGTATTTTAGCATCCTTGGTGTAACTATCTTAGTTAAGTGTGATAGCTAACATTTGATCATTAGCACAAATGTATATTTTGACCTGATGACGGTGCAAGATGAAATGTCAGAGATCACTAAATTTATTTCAGTTCATCCTGAGGGGCACATGAATGTGTGTACCACCTTTCATGAAAGTGCATCCAGGAGTTGTGGAGAAATTTAACTCACACCCACAAATGGGAACATGTTGGTGGAGCTGAAGAAAAAGAAGGGTCATCAAAGTCAGTAGGATTCATCCTTTAGGGACCAAGAATATCCGTACAAAATGTCATGGGAATCCATTAAGCAGTTGTTGCTGGCTTGGGTAAAGAATAAAGATTGAATAATTATTACTCATTTAAAAAATGAAACAATATTTTCCCCACATAAAATCATGACACTGAAACAAAACACTGCCTTTTGTCTTGTCCTTGGCTCTCCAGCTGCAAAACTTCAGTTTGAAAGGTTGAGTGAGTCAGCAAACAGTAACCTGGCAGCCGATCTTAAACTGACTTCTGTAGGTTTGGGTACAGTAACAGCAGCAGCAGCCGGGTTGGGACAGCAGGCTGGAGGTGTGAGATCTTTTCAGTGGCAGGACTATTGAAAAAAGCTTACACAGGGGGGGGGGCAGTCTCAGGAAACAAACTGCAGATGAAAGCGAGGCTGCAGACAGAGGCAGCATGATCAACCTCAACGTCCCTGACAACAGCCAGTCTGAGAGGAAGCTCTCGTCTTTTTCAGGTCACTTCTGAGGATTTGGCACACAGATGTCCTTCACACTCTCTCACTCACACATTCACACACACCTCTCACTTCATGCAGACTGGCAGACTCCACTCATCAACAATGAGAAAAATCTCTACTTGGAACTTGTGACCCTTGAAAGGCTCTTACTTCAGACACAGACACAAACACACACACAATCACACACTCTCTCTCTCTCTCTCTCTCTCACACACACACACACAATCACACTCTCTCTCACACACACACACACACACACACACACACACACAGGGAACTGTGGCTGTGCATGCTTGTCGAGTCATTAGCAAAAAGACAAGTGAGACATTGTAATGTTTAAATATAAATTTGTATTTACATCGATATTAACATCAAGAAATAAGGTAAGAAAAAAAAAGTATTTTACATCCTTCAATAACGACTGCATGTTTCCCCAGATGTGTTTTCTCTTTTCTGTAGCGCCAAGGATGTACTGAGAGGAGTTTCTTTCCTTTAAAGCAAAAACACAGACTTTTTTCTTTTTTATATATATATATTTGTAGATCAAAATGTTATGTTCTTCGTTGAGAATGGGGTTAAAAAACAAACAACAACTCCAAGCTATTATTCTGAGACATAATGACATCAACTATGAAACATCCTTTCCAGCTTAGAAAATCTCCACATTCTCTTGTGAAATAACCATTTGCAGCACCACAATTCAACTGGCCATAAGCTCTACAGGAAGGAAAAAAACAATCACAAACAAAAACTCAAACCACCTCAGCAGGACCAGACTCATCTCTACTCTATGTCATACAGGTGGGGATATAATATATGCAATTAAACATATTTAGTTCAATGTATATTATATGTTATGTGCAACAATAAAAGCACACGAGTACTTGCACAAGCTACGTCAGGAACTGTTTCTATGCACTGCAGAATGACAAACAAAAATCTTTGGATTGAGCGTGTGTTTAAAGGTAGATTTCTCAAAGAAAGCTTCACAGGAAATACAACACAGAAAAAGGCAAAATTAAATGAAAATAAATTGGGGATTCAAACTACTACTTGGGTTGCTTCCATCTGAATTAAAAATCTGTGAACAAAACCGAAAAGGACTTATGGACAGTTATGCAGTGGGACTGAGTCTCAAATCTGCAAAACTCAGAGCACAGAAATCTCAGGAGTGAAACTTAAAAGTCACACATGGAAGCATGAGGTTCGGTTCAGAAAACATACATCTGGGCCCCTAGAAGCCTAACACAATCATGTGTCAACTCTTTTTTTATAGGCATATTTTGTGTTTTCCTTTCTTCTTTTTTTTTGTCAAAAGAAAAAAATACTTTATAAAAAAAAATATTACACACTAGCACCTCTTTAGCTAAGATTGTGTCCTCAGAAAACAGTGATTGCTTTCCGAGTGAAAGAAAGCGGCAGTATGGAAGAAAATCTACACATACTGCTTACAAAAAGGAGGCTCTTCCTTTCTAACCGATTGTTAAAGTATTGAAAATAAAAGCTGACCTATGACAGATTAAGAAAATTACACTTTTAAATATCAAGCCTTACAATCTGTGCAAAAACAGTATGTGACCTACAAAAGCATATATATATTTATATATAGTACATTTGAAGCGTATTTACAATTCATATTCACAGACAAAAGGAGAAAGGAAAAAAAAGCTCCAAACATGTCTAATACTGCAGTGCCGTCGCTTTGAGTAACTGATAATTTAGCTTTGTCCTCAGAGGAAAACCAGGTGGAAGGATTATTGCTAGAAATCCGCACGCCTACACTGAAATCTAACATACACTTTCTCTTACAGCGGGGAGGTAATGTAGACATAATCTTATAATTTATGAAATCATTTCAGTTTCTGAAATTGTAGTAACACTGTAAATTGGTGCGAGGTAACCAAAATATCTGCAACATTTGGTTTTAAAAATGACCTCTGGAATGATAAAATGGTCACGTCATGAATCTGTATAAATATAAGTGGAGTTTTGAACATTAATAGAAGTCTATTTGTTTCAAGAATGATTTTTAAAATGACTTAAAAACGGTTAATTTCTCTTGTTGTAATAAATCGCTGCAGACGAGAGTGTTGGATAAAATCTGTGCTGTACTGCCTTTCTACTGGTTCCCACTTTAGAACAAAGATCATCAAGGTTACCCATTTCCAATCCACAGCCCCCATCACTCAAGAGAGGAAAATGTTGGAGAACACACACACACACACACACACACAAATAAACAGTAAATGTCTGCTCTTGGGTAAAGGCCTCTATATTGCCACAATCCTTTTGATGTTGGCCTTTCCTTAAAGTGCAATCAGCCAACAAGTAATTCAGTCGTACTTTAGCTCGGCGGCATCCTGGGAGGACAAAACAATGTGCTACTGCTTAATGACATTCATCTGAGTGTCACAATCTGATGGCTCGTCCTCTGGAACTGCGTTTACTTTCCGTCGCAGAGATCCTTCAGGAGCAGCGGAGAGGCGGCAGGTAAAAAAAAAAGATCCCACGAAGTTCAGAGACAAGAGAGCAATCCCACGTTTTAAAAGTGAACACAGCTTCATGGTACATTCGACACAGGAGAGGATGTCTGAACACGTCCACGTTCAAGTCTGTGATCTACTCAAGTGTCTGTCCACCTCCACGGTTTGGTCCAACGAGTGATGTGTGTTCACAGAGGCGCCCGCGCACACACACACACACACACACACACACACACACACACACCGCTCATAAAGAGAAGAATATTAAAACTACAGTCTACGAGAGGAATCACAGAGTTGTCTGTCCGACTGTCTTAGGATTTATGTTTATGTATGTAAATGTGTCACAGTGTTTCTGATATTTATGAACGCTGTGTGTTTTCATGTATGAGTGTGACAGTCTGTCTGCTTGTCCCAGGTTGCCATGACTGGCTGAGAGTCCGAAGGAAGTTCACTCCCCCGTCTGGTGGGAGTGCAGCACTACACACAGACACACACACACACACACACACACACACCCCACATCGTCGGGGTCCTGCACACACTCCAGTGCTGCAGCCGTGTCCTATCTCTGAGTGGAGATCACAGTGAGACAGATGCTTCTGTCACGATGTTCAGCAGTATTTCTAGATGGAGGGGAGCAGAAGAGAAAAGAAAGAAAGAAAGTCAATTGAAGTACAATTGATCAAAGTTCAGGTTCACATTTTCACATTTAAAACAATGCTAACATTTGTTCATTGAAATGGTTATTGGTTGCTGTAACTGTTCCTCCTCTCCCAGAATTAGAAATCTCTTCTTACAGGAACTTCAATTTAAGCAATTATGATTAGATCATCAGTCCTACTTCTGTGCACAAATTAATTCTAACATTCAGCTAAAGTTATTATGAAACTTCATCAGTCGGAGTGAGAAAATAAGATAGATATCTTTTTAGTACAAACAGACAGGTTTCCATCTAAATGTAGCCTCAAATTTCAGAATCTCCCAAAAATTGGCAAAAGACAATGCTAATTTATGCATGTTTCCATCCACTACCGTTATGCAAATATTAGGAGCCGGTTGTTTGAATTAAACAGCTAGTGGTGTTAATTCTCCAGCCAGGTAACATTAAACCATTGCAGAAGAAGAGGATGCAACGAGATGACGTGATTAAAAGAGCTGTCAAACCTCAAATAGTGGAAAACATGATGGAAAAATATTTGATTCATGTATTAATTTGAGGAACAGTACAGTCTGCTCAGCACTCCTCACAGATCTGATGTTTTCATCAGTCACATGCTTCATGTACGTCATGAATCATGAGTTTACTTTGGACTTCGCCGCATTTAGTTTTTATCGTTACATCAACTTTTCCACCTCAGCCAAGAGTAAAAACTTTGAGTTGGGTTTTTTTTCTGAATCTCTGCACTCAAGTGTTTTCTTGTTGAGCCTTAGCAGAGGGAAAGTAATACATAATGGTAATTTTGAACTAACGGACTGAAAATCTGGGCAATACCCACTCAATATCACAAATCTCTTACACTGAAACTGCTACAATAAGAAACCCACTATGGATTGGACAAATGATTACAGCAGGTAATAACCCTCTCTGTGTACGTATGAACATGTCGGTATTGATTAACGTGACCCTGTCCCTTTAAGCATTCAGACTCTACTACCCCTCTGCACCTACCTGTTCAGGCCCCATAGGCATGCGTCCCATCACTATTGGGTTCATACCCATCTGCCCCCCCATCTGGCCCATGTGACCTCCTCCTCCGCTGGCTGGCATGCCCCCGTTCATCATCATGCCACCATACTGGCCTGGATTGCCTTGCTGCCCAAACTGCTGCTGCCCTGGAGGTCCCTGCTGCCCAAACTGCTGCTGAGGGTACGCACTGGTGAGGGAGAGCGACAGGAAGAAGGTTTTAACTGCACACATTCAAGAAAAGAAAACCTGAAGCCAGACGTTCTCCCTGATGACAGCACAGTGTCGTACCGGTCGTAAATGTATTTTAATTCATACCTGCTGCGTGCCATGCCTCCCTGTGACCAGCCTTTCATATCTGCACCCTGGTACATGGGGCCGCCTTGTGGGTGCTGTTGCATCATGGGGTTTTGAGGCCCCAGGCGGCCGGGCATCATGGCATTAGGAGGACTGCCGCCTGATGGGCCGAACGAGGGGTCTCCCTGCTGGCCCATGCCTGTAGAGGTAAATCATCCAGCATCAGCTCACTCGTTTCTCCACAGGAAACAGATAATTGATACATAGCAATACATTTAAATAGATGACGATCCTGTTTCACGATTAGTGTTCTCTGATAAAACCCCTTAATAACATTTTCATCTGCCTATAAAAAAAAACTATGGATATGGAGATTTGACAAATGTAGTCACTCTTCTCCTTTACATGACACCAGAACTCTGCAGTGCACGCACTCACCACCAGGGAGCAGCAGTATTCTGCTGGGTGCCTGGCTCGGTAAACTCACCATAGTTCCCACCATATCCAAACTGTTGGGGACCCGGCTGGGGGCCCATGTTAGGCCCCCCCATAGGGTTGTCCATGCCACCAGGAGCCGTGACGTTTGGAGGCGGACTGAATCCTCCTGCGGCCGCAGCCGCGGCAGCCGCCGCCTGCTGCTGCTGCTGCTGCTGCATCAGCATCATCATGCGCTGCCTCCTCATCTGCATGGTGACCATTTCCCTGCTGCGCTGCGCCATCATCTGAGCATTGAGGAAGCCCGGCTGCACAAAACAAACATAATCAGAGAGTTTGAGGAGGGTTGACATGTGGTAAAAAATGTATTTGGAGCTTTAAGAAAATATCTATGTTATAAATATGTAATGGACAATGTGTGGTGATAAGCTTCTGTTGGACAAAAACAAACTGTAATATGGGTACAATGTGAAATGCAAATAGGGGCATTAATTTAAAATGTTCACTGAACTACAACAGTCAAATACCTTCAGAAAGATGCATTAAAGTTGTTTTTAAGATAAGTAAAATAAGTAACTGTATTCCTTTTACCACACTTTGGGCATCCACATAAACTGCAGTGTCCCTAGTTTTAATTTAGCCTGGGACTTCTGTTGCTTGTCAGTCTCCTCTCTCTCACCTGCTCTCCCTCTTGACTATACTATTATTGGAAGCCAAAGAAAATGCCCCAAAAAATAATACCTTGAGATTTCTGGGAACTATGATCTCCCGGGATCTGAAGCGTGACAAAAAAATAGACTCAAGAGTAAAAGGCCCGGTAAAAGGCCTGCCACAGGATCTGTTGAGCCAATTCTACATGGCAGAATTGCCTGTTCTCTGTACATGGTTTAAAATGGCTACCAAACACAAAAGAAGAAAAGACTACAATGGGCAATCATGTCTTTACCACCAAATATATGAGAGATTTATAAGCTGTAACTATTGTAATTGTGTTACGAATGCTTTGGAGAACAATTAGAAGAACAATGAGAAGAACATTAATGAAAAAATCCCTTTCTCTGGTGTTTATGCTTTTTATTTGGAAATAATGTACAAGTATTTCGTGATGAATTAAAGAACTAAAAAGTGTCCTGCTAGAGGATAAACCAATATGTGTAGAAATACTTGTATTCTGATTGCGATATTAAAATAGAATTGGTGACATTAAGTCTCATATTATAATATAACTATTACAGTGATTCATCTGTAAGTTAATGTCACCTACCTGTCCTCCCATGCCAGGCTGCATGCTGGGCCTCATGCCAGGGCTGGCTCCCGGGTTCTCCATCTTCATGGCCATGCCCTGTCGTGTCTGATTCATGAACTGAGGAAGAAAAACAAACATCATAATAACATGGAGGAGCAAATGCTACCCTGACCGTGTCCCACTTTCATACCGTATATTTATGGATAAATTATATATATGCTAACATAGTTTGTTTTGGCAGATAGAAAATTTTGATTTTATGGATTGTAATGTCGATGATAATGTAACGCATCAGACATCACTTATGCTGCAAATCCAGTATGCTATCCCCAATTTCAAAATTAAACACAATCGAGAGCAGGTAAAATATAAGTTTCCAAGTTCCTATTAATCTACTTGTCCATTTCTAGCCGTTGTAACAATGCACCACTGACATTTTAGATATGAGAAGGTCCTTCACTGATTTAAATATGCATATTGGCATTTATAACTACACCTACATACGAACGTCGTTAGGTTAGAATTAGTGCTCTATTGACTGTAACTGGGACACATGCTACTTGTTTGCATGTAAACGGATAAAGCAGTGAGCTTCCTGTTTTCATACCTGCTGTCCCTGCAGCCTCTGCTGCAGTTGGAGCCTCATGGGCTTGTTGGCGGCCATCATCCTGGGTCTCATCATGTTGGCACGGGGGTGTCCCATGCCACCCATTCCACCCATACCGGAGAAGTTACCACCTTGGCCCATCTGAGAGAGCATGGGTCCAAACGGCCCCTGCTGGGCCTGTCCCTGCATGGGGTTCCCTCCATAGCCAGACTGCATAGGCATGGCGGGGGGTCCGGGATAGCCCTGTCCATAGAGGGGCTTCTGGTCCAGCACCATTGATGGGTCCTGCCCTGGGAAAGGCTCCATCTGCTGCTCAGGTCCCTGGTTCTGGAGCAGACAGGACAAAAACAGTTTGTCAAACTTGATTAATTTCCAACTGGTTGGCTCTGTAATTGTCTTTTTTTAAGCAGCACAGACAGATGAGCCAAGGGGGATCATCTATCTCCCTTCAGTGAAAGAACAGCCTGAACACGGTGAGTCATGACTGAAATATCTAATGCAAAGGTGAACGTAAGGCTCACTTATGAGCCATGATGAGCGGGCTAATCAATTCTCCTTTTTGTTTACTTCTAGTAGAGCACAGAGATGAGAGTGTTGTTAATACATCTTTTTATCTCTTTTATGACGACCTACCTGGCTTACGAGGTCTGGGATGCCCAGAGCTCGGTCTATCTCCTCCAGAGCGATGCCATCCGTATTATTCAGCAGAGAGTCCAGTTGGTCAAGAAGCGCCCGCTCATCACTCTGACCCTCACTGGTGGTGGGAGGCACCAGAAGATCATCTAAGGTGTTGCCAAACGGCCGTCTACAAGACACACACACATGCTCATTAGAGGTTCAGTATAATTTGCCTCTTGAGCTCATTTCAGCTATTCAGGAGTAAACACAGACAACAAGGGATGTGGAACTGACCTGTTACCCTCCATGCCCATTATAGAGTCCGGCCAGGAGGAGGACTGGTTGGGCTGGCCCTGCTGGCTGAAAGGGCTCACACCCATGCCCATGTCAGCAGAGCCTCCTAAACAACAAAGACGATACATTTCAAATTTATACACATACAGAGTGTCTGGGCAGTCGGAAACTACAGGTTATACAGGTAGGATGTAATGGACAGGACAGTATGTATTTGTCGACAAATGTAACATCATGTCAGATGCTAACCAAGTAACACGATTGAGTGCACACGCATTTTTCTTCATTAACCAACATTAATGTTCCCCTGAGGATGAATTGTAATAACTTTGGCGATCCCTGAACTGTTCACATAGTTCACATAGTTGTGTTTATGACACCTGGCAACAGTATGAAAGACGTACCCATTTCCATGAGCTGTTGCTGCAGCATAGACCTGGTGCCCGGTACGCTGTTGGAGCGGCTGACCATAGGTCCTGACATCATGCCCTTGCCATTGTTGTACTCCATGCCTGGGCGCATCATGGAGGGGTGTCCTGCTGAGCCCAACGGGCTGGCACTGGAGCGGGACATGCCCCAGTCCCCTGACCCCCCCATGGGAGACCTCTGGGGAACCATGCCCCGATTTATTGGTCCTGGTAATACATAAACACCGGATGCCATGTGTCAGTTTCATAAAAGTGTTTAAGGAGAGCAGTGTGGCCCAGTCTTGGTCCTCAACATTTACCATCTTAAATCTGTGTCTTTTAAAGATTAGGTGATAATAAGATACAACAAATTCAAATATAGTGATGGACCTAAATTGGGTAATAACCTAATAATAGCAAGAGGGGGAGGCAGAGAGAGGTGCTAAAATACTTGAACCACTTGAACACACCCATGTTTCCTGGGTAGCCGTCTGGACTGCCCATCATGTTCTCCTGCTTGATGAGCATGGGGCGTCTACCTGCTCCTCCAGGCCCACCTGGAGGCTTTCCATCCATGGACATTGCCCTCTGGAAGGGCCCCCGAGGCACCGGACCCATTCCTGGACTCCCTGTGCACAAAAAAGTATAAACTTATTGGTCACACACTTCTCTCCTCAAGAATAGGGACAATAACGTATGTGTTGCACAAAATAATGTGATTTGGAATTAGTTTTATCTCTGATAGTGAGACTATTAAACACCTGCCCTGCATGTAACTGTCACCTCTTATAGGCTTTGGTCCTCAAACCACTTACTCTGCATGCTATCGTCGAGGCAACCCTGGGGTTTGTTGCCAGCGTCGTTGGCCCCTCCACCTCCGGCTTGATCCGGGTAAAAGTCAGAGCTTGAACCCCTCAAATCTCCAAGAATGGACTCTAGGTTGTGCAACTGAAAAATAAAATGAACCAAATTAGTTATAACGTAAATATCTATCACACTCATCCAGATCAGAAGGTAGTAAGTCAAAGGCAAGACCAGACAGTGCAGCTGCCTTTGGTGTAACATGGCTAGCTAAATGTCAACAACGATATTATAGTTGCAGTCCAATCATGTCTTAACAAAGAAGCAATCTTACGTCATCAGGTGGCTCTGACTTGATCTTGCTCTCGGGATGTTCGGGTGCAGAGCCGGGCCCAGATCCAGGGCCAGCCCGTGAAGGGCCACTGGCGGCCCCTGGGGCTCCCTTCCCATCCAATTCTTCGAGTTTAGGCTTGACATCTACTGGCTCTTTGGAATCATCCTTGTTGAGGAGATAGTGGAGTAGGGCATGGGTCTTCTCCTTCTTGGGGCTATGCTGCTCTTGCTTGGGCTCCGTGATCATCCCAGGCCCAGCTCCGGCCCCTGATCCTCCTGTTCCAACCTCACCCCCCTCCTGGCCCCCCAGCGTCACCTTTCCTGTAGCCTCGGCTGTGATCTTAGCTACTTCATCTGGGGTATTGCCATTTTGGAGAAGCTTGTGGAGGATCTTGTGTTTTTCTTGCAGCGAGCCTGTGTATTGGGCAGACGATAGTGATGCTGATAGGCCCCCTGGCCCGGTTGCCTGGCCTGGATTGGCACTAGCTGAAGAAGAGGAGGAGACCCCAGTAGACGAGGGGCTAGTCATGCCTCCGGTGGGGTCCTTATTGTCTGAACCTGCAGAAGTGCTGCTGCTGCTGGTTGGTGGGGCCGGTACAGGGGGTCCCGTTGGTCCGCTGCCCCCTATTCCCAGCTCCTCCGTTGGGGAAGTCAGCAACTGCAGCAACTTCTTATGTCCCTTGCTGTCCGGCAACCTCCGAGGGGGTTCGGAGCTCGCCACCCCCGCCTCATTGCTTCCCTCTCCTGACTCTTTAGTCGCTGTAGCTGCCTGGCTGTCTGGTCGGTCGGCAGAACTCTCCGCCTGAGGATGCTGATGATGGTGGTGATGGTGCATGGGGTGGTGATGGTCGCTGGGCCCAGGCCCTAAGCCTCCCGCTGGGCTTTTGGTACCATCTTGGCCTGGTTTGGCCGGCTGACTGGGCTGAGAGGAAGAGGAGGAGGAGTGGACACTGGGAGAGTTGTCTGGTTTAAGGGATGGCGAAGGGGATGTTAGGGTTGAGGGAAGGGAGCTCCCTACTCCTTCACTGATTGCTTGTAGGGCATTTAGGGAGCTGCTGGAGAAGGTAGTGGTGCTCCCCCCACTTCCTCCGCCACTGATAATACCACTCATGGGAGAATGTATGCCTGCAAGGAAACAAATCAAACAAACAAGTCAATCAATTTATAAAAAAATATGCAAAATTATTAGACATTGATCGACTTACCTCCAGGGGAGAACTGGTTGGCGCCCATCTTTGGGCTCCCTCTGTTCCGGGGTGACATCAGGAGTCCCTGCTGGGGGCCGCCCATTCTGGGGCTCCCCGAAGGGCTGTTCATGCCACTCAGCCCAAACCCTCCGCTGCTCTGAAACGGGGGCTGCTGTGGGTGCTGCTGCATGCCTTGGCCCGGATGATTCATGGGACCTATCTGATTCATCTGATTCATGTGTCCCACCTGATTCATCTGCCCCATTTGATTCATCTGATTCATCTGCATCATGCGGTTTCCCATGCCTCCACCTCCACTTCCTCCTCCAGCGCTCCCTCCGTACATAGAGCCGCCTCCCATGGGACCCATGTGACCCATGTGGCCTTGCTCGTTCATGCCAAAGCCCCTGCTCATGCTGCCCATGCCCCCCATGCCCATCCCTCCACTGGTGTTCATGTTAATTTGGGCATTCGGGTTGGGGCCTCCCATGCCCTGTTGTCTCATAGTGTTCGGCATCATGCTCCCACCCTGAGCTGAGCGGTAACCGTTTGGTTCCCTGTGTGAAAGGAGTGGATAAACAAGAACAAGGTTTGAAAAAAAGCAAAAACCTTGAAAGCTCTGCAACTCCCACAACAACCGCTGACAGACTGTAGACGGTTTAAATCAGTGTCAGTGTATAAAAAGTACTTCAGTTGCTACTTCAGCTATTCATGTGGAATGAATGCCTTGGCTGCCTCGCATAGATAGGCTGGAAGTGCTTTTATGTCAATACAGTAAATGACACATCCTTGTGCTGTGTTTGAATGGAGTGTGTATTTTCAGTTTGTAACCTCTGTAGTAGGTGAGTAGAGATGAAGCCTTGTGGCTCGTTGCTCATGGGGTGACGGTACAGTTTGCTCTTGGTCTGGGCTGTGACTGGAGTGCCATCGGACAGGGAGAAGCGGTACAAGGGTGTCTCGGCATGACCCTGCAGAAAGGCTGCACAGACAGATAAAACGGTAAATGAACACAGCGAAACACTTATCTGATAACAAAGGCCATCAATCACTGCCTTTATGTGTAAAGCAACTCTGCGATTAAAGAGAGGATCAAAGTTGTAGTGCTCAGACATTTATATTCATGAGATCAATATTAACACACTAATGCATGAGGTGTGTATGTGTGTTTTTATATTTAAACCAGTAGGTCTCATTGAGATTCTTTCTGACGGGAGGCCTGGCCAAGATAGGTAGCAACAACGAATTAAAAACAAATAATTTCAGTCAGACAATATACTGTGCATAGCTATAATAAAGCATTGTAAGAGAAAAGATTGAACACACAACTGAGTAAACAGTAAATTAAATATAGCGACATCCTGATGATTTTGCCTCCAGCTCTTTCATTGTGGCTTTAACAGCACTTAACAAGATGAATTTGCTGAGTTTGAAATACTGCAGCAGTAGATTCCAGGTGTGTGTGTTTGGGTGTTTGTGTGTGACCTACTCTCATGGTAATGGCGTTTGTGTGACCAGGGCTGCCCGTCACTGTGCTGAAGGAACATCTGAATGCAACGCCTCAACAAATCCTCCCAGCCAGGACGCATCGACGCTCGCAGAGAGTTCTGGTCGATCTGGATCAGTTTACCTGCCGGGGAGGACAGAAAGAGGACGAGAGACAGAGAGAGAGAGAGGGAAGGAAACAAGGAGACACAAGAGGAGTGAGTCAAACCTGTTCATGGATAAAGAATAAACGTCATGGCCTGTTTGAGCTCCTGTGTTTGTTTAGTGAGCATTTAGGGCATGCAGCTCCTCACCTGAGAGCTCATGCCGGGTATTGAAACTCTCTGTTCTCTCCATGGCTGTCACCCGACGGGCCACACAGATCATACATGACTGAAGGTCTGCAGGTGAAAGAAAAGGAGTGTCAGTAATGTTTCATGTTCATTGCGTGTCAAATGCTTCTCTAGCTCTCTCCTACACTCTTACGGATTCTATAAAATTAGATTAATAAATATGAAAGGGTTTGCACTCTTAAATGAACCCAGAAAGAAGGAAACATAGTTATATTTGAGATGCACATATATTATAGAAAGTGAAGAGAAAAATGGGGAGAACATTCAAATGAGCTCTTATTTTTGCACCTATGTCACTATAAGGGAGAAATAAACATTGTTAAACTACAGAGTTGTTGCTTTGCAAATTGTATTTTTAATATTCGATTTTCAACCACAGTTTTGTATTTCAAATCAGATTTTTACTTCTTTTTTAAAATCCCCTCTAGAAATATAAAAAATATATAACAGAAAAATACTGTTTGAAATAATAATTGTGACTGATATGGTTTGCCCATAAAAAGTCTTAATATTATTACTTCTTCACCAGTGATGGTCAAACCAAGTGAGATAACCATAAGCAAAACACATTTTTGACTGGAGGGGGACTTTAAATATTGCCAGTAAACAGAGATAAATGTATGTTTTTCAACACAGTAAAAACCTAAAATACTGACTCCTTAATCATGATCTTAAAGTATGTAAATTTGGGACTATGCCAGCGTACCTTCCCCCTCCTCGATCATGGCCTTGGGCTGTGTAAGAGCAAAACACTGCATGGTCTCGTAGCGTGGCCCTCCTGGCCCCTCCTCCATGGGGCCGTGGGCGTGGCCAAACTTGACCAGCATCCGGCAAGTAAAGGTGTGACTCTTCTGTCGAGCCGCCTCGCTTCCCCACGACACTCCATTTACTAAAAGGAAACACAAACAGAAAGAAATGTATCCTCTGGAGTAAAATGGAATGAGCTCATAACTCCTGGGACTGAAATCCAAATGCAGCTATGAATGGATTGCCTGTAATCAAATATCACAAGAGCTCACACCCTTTCCTGCCACAGATCCACACACACACACACACACACACACACACACAGGACAAACTAACAAAACAAACCACACTGCAACATGTATTTTCCCTCTTAAATTGAGAAGCAGAAGCCTCTCCTGCTGTTCGGATCCCTGGCTAAATGGACCATAGGATTAATGTAGCCAAGGTGTCGATTTCCAATATCTCTCTCTCTCAGTCTGCTCTGCAGCGGGCAGAGGCCATGGACCATCAGCCATCTATCCTCATTTAGGCCTTGACTCCTCATCACAGCACACACACACACACACACACACACACACACACACACTCATTTAGACGGGGTCACCTTCACAGGGGAGAAGGAGGAAGAGAGAGAAAGGGGAGGCAAACTTCAGAGAGACATCCAACTGTCCTCCAAGGTCTGTGTGAAGCCTTATCGGGGCCTTGAGTCGGGTGGAGGTTTCTGTCTGGCAGGTGCAGGGAGGATACAAGCAGAAACCCAGGAGAGCGAGACATGTCTGGGGGTGGAGGGGGGTGGGATGGTAGCGGTGGGGAGGGGCTAACTGATAGTGAAAGGTGATTTAACAAGGCCTTGGCTTTCTCTCCTCGACAGAGAAAACGCAGCACAGTTGCTGGGGCCGACGTCTCCCTTCAGACACAATTAGCCAACAGCGAGGCAAGACAGAGGGGTCAAAAAACACACTGGCCGACAACAAAAGCTCACTTCATGTTTTGTGCATTGAGTGTGCCTCTGTTTCTGTTAGTGCATGTGTGTGCTTGGATGCTTGTGTGCGATTGTGTGTATTTAACTGTAGCTGGCGTGGTCAGCGGTCATCCCACAGGAATGTGCAGCGAGAGCGTATTTCATTCATGGGTCCAAAAGATAATAAAGGGGCAGAGCAGCAGAGCGAGACACAATGAGGGGTGGGAGAGCAGCGAGAAACATGTTGAGAAACAGGCAACCACAATATTAATCTTTGTAGGCAGCAATATTAAGTATGAATAAGGCTGAGAAAAGAGTGAGTTGAGAGAGGCACAACGATGGTCAGAGGAAAAGTAGATAAAGATGAGTTTTAAAAGATAAAGAGATTGAATGAATAAAGGAGTGTGCAGGGGAAGGGGAGGAATAAGTGAGAGAACGTGTCAATGACATGTCGGAGCCGCCGCTGCTTAGGAACATTACTGCGGAGTTAATCGAGAAGCAGGTTCAGTCGAGCACACATATCCATAATTAATCAGCTTTATAAATAGTGCTCTGTGCACATACTCATGGGCACACACACACACACACACACACACACAGGAAGCGCCTTCAAAAACTACAATCCCATCACTGACATATATGCATGTAGATATAAACAATAAGACATACACGTGCACAAACAGTGAATTAAGTTGAGGAAGGTGTGGAGGTGCATTATTCAGCAGTAAGTGGTTTCCAGATGGCTGCTATGGGATCTGAATAGAGCTCAGGCCTGTTTTACACTGTCTGGACCACTGAGTGTGACTGACAGCTGCGCTACGCTCTGCCTGCTTAGCACCGAGTGGGTGGGTGGGTGCTCCTGTGCACATGTGTGTTTTGTCAGGTGTGTGCGCTTGTGTGAGTGAGTGTGTGTGTGTGTGTGTGTGTGTGTGTGTCTTTCTGAAAAGCTCTCATGCACATGAACAGGCTTCCCGGGAGCTCCTCATTATAACGATGAAAAGGAGTTAAGAACGGAGGAGCATGAATAAATAACTGAGTGAGTTTACGTTGACGTGCACGTAGAGTTGTAACCTCTCAAAGTTTGTTTTAAACCTTGGCCCCCGTAGAAGTTGTCAATCTGAGTTCAGTTCAGCCTCCCTGTGAGTGTGTGTATATGTGTGTAGGTTTCTCACTGTTGGTCTTGGGCAGGTTCTTGTGGAACTCCTCCCTGTCGTCCTCATGGAGAATATTGTACACGCTGGTGTTGATGAGCTCCTCCTGTTTGTACTGCAGGTACTGCGTCACGTTGTCCGACACAAACACGACGCTGCCCTCCCGGTTCACCACAAACAGGAAGCCGTCCAGGGCCTGAGAGCACAGCGGCAGGAAGTCACCACCAGCCAATCAAACCTTGAATAAATATTGTCCCATTGACTGGAGATGGAGCGCTGGACTCACCTGCAGCAGAAGTGGCCCCAGGTGGTCCTTGTCGATGACCCCCTGACCTGTCGAGGACACATCTGACTTCTGGACGTCGTCGTCGTTAGATGAAGCTTTTCCTGTGGGAGAAAGAAGGGAGGGTAAAGAGAATAAATGCATTATAAAAATACCACAAACAGCCATTTCAAGCCCAGCTGCCTACAAAGAAGCAACAATACCTGTAACTGAAAGAAACTACTCATTCACTACTTTAGCTGCACCAGCAGGGGGCAGCGTTTCTCAATCTTGCCTTTTTTTGGGTACAAAACTACAGGTAAGGAGGGAGACGGACGGAGGCAGGTTTCTCTGAGGAGCCCGTCAGGAGGAGTAGAGGGCTGGGTGCATGTGGAGCAGGTAGCAGCCGTCCTCATGCTTTATATTCAGTGTCAGACTCTGAGGGACTGTCTGGTAGGCTGGGGCTGAGAGAGAGAGAGCGCGGGAGAGAGATAGAAATGCTCTGGAAGCTGTAATGGCGCAGGGGCAGGAGCTGAGGCACCTGAATTAATGGAGGGGCTGAGGCAGAGAGAGGGAAAGAAAGCCAGGCAGAGAGGCAGAGAGAGAGAGAGAGAGATAGAGAGAGAGAGAGAGAGAGAGAGAGAGAGAGAGAGAGAGAGAGAGAGAGAGAGAGAAGAGGAAGGACCGGAGCTGAACCAGAGGGATGTGGACGGAGACGATGCTGACAGAAAACGGCTGGCGTTTGGGTTGTTGTATTAATGCAGGGCTTGGAGGCGGGGGCTGCTCGGCTACAGGAATCATTCTATCTGATTAGCTCCCAAGGGGCACAAACAGAAAAAAAAAGCCATCGCTGCCTACAGCCAGGCGCTGTGAAGTTAAGTAGAGAAGGACTGAGAGAAAGAGGGAGATGACAAAGAATGAGACATAAACAGAGTGTGCTTGAGACAAAGAGAGAGGCTGTACTCCATCAGTTCACTCAATATCTTAAGATGCTGGGAGAAAACCTGAAAATGCTACTACACATTGTGCTGCAATACAGATGGGGGGGGGGGCAGAAGATGCAGAAAAGCAGGAAGACGCCAGAGCAGAGGACACAAAATCTAAGGGAGGTGAAAAACAGGACTGATTGGTGGAGAAAAGAGCAAAGATGAAGACTGGCAGAAAGAGCAACTGAAAGTGAGAGGAGGAGAAGAGGAACAGGTAGAAAGCGAGATACAAGCCTAAATGCCTGTGTCATTTCTGTCTTCACTTCCTGTAACTATGGCAACCTGTCAGCAGCCAGTCAGGGCCAGCTGTAGCCTCTTCCCCTTCCTGTCGAGGTGGCAGGCGGCTGACTGAGCCTAGCAGAAACAAGAACAAAAAAATCTCCACCGGCTCTCCCTCTGATATCGACATATTCAACTTGAATGGAAAAATGTTAACTGACACGGGCCTGAATGCAAGAGTTAAAATATGTCCATTCTGCACTGGCACTGAATCTGCAACAGTCTCAGCCTGCGGCTTTTTAGATTGTTCAGCGCAGAAATGACCGCTGCATAATGGAGACAGAACTATGACAATAGCAGCTGTAACAGAACTAATAATTTGGCAGTTCAGCAAAATGGATGGGCATGTGATTACCTGCAAACGTCCAATTAAACAGCCCCTGGCGAGGCCAGCACACAGCTGTGCATGCCCATAACACACACACACACACACACACACACACACACACACACACACACACACACACACACACGACAGGTTCACAAAGCATTGCCAATGTTTCCTCCCAAACATAAACAGTTGAGGCTGTGAAATTTGTGGGAGATGAATGACTGATTCGTCCTTGCACCTGGGCTCTGAGGAGGCACGTGTGTGTGTGTGTGTGTGTGTGTGTTTCTGCTAACCCCCAGCTGTCTTCCCTCCCTCCTCTCTCTTCAACACCTTTTCCAATGTTTCCTACACACGCCTCCCAGCAGTCCATCTGACTTGCAGTGCACCTGTCCAGCTCCAGCTCTCAGTATCCTTTAGGATGTCAGACGACTGTGTCCACTCACCCTGCTCTTTGATCTGGCGGATCTGGCGCACCGTCTCTTTGAGGATTGCGCATTTGTCTGGTTTGACGTTGAAGCTGTCGATGTCGCTGAGGTTGGCAGAGATCAGCTCCGCCAGCTCCTCTATGTATTTGCTCTCCTGCTCCCGTCGCTTCCTCTCACACCTGCAGAGGGAAATGGGCAGAGATTAAAGCTAAGATAACACTACTCCACTTTTCTCAAATTGTTAGTGATGTTTATGTATTCGAAAACAATGCAGAGTGACTGTAAGGTAAATGGAAAGTAGATTGTTTTGAAGAAGCATAGTAACTGATTGCTTTTTGGGCACAATGCCTTTCAAGATTTTGTCCAGCTAAACATTTCTAGGAGAAGAGTCAGCAGTGGTTTCTAATTGCAGCTGGAGCTCATTACCTTTATTTTTGAGAGCTGCAGTCATTTGCTGATAGTGGTAACTGGAAATTTGTGAAAACAGCTTTCAGAACTACCCACCAATCTTTCCAAGAGGTAGATGCCACTCTTAAGTCTGTACGTTAAATATGACGCTACAGCCAGCAGCTGGTTAGCTTAGCTCAGCAATGAGACAGGAAGCAGGGGGACAAAGCTGGCCTGGTGTTGTTTTTTTTGCAGAGGGTTATGTGCTGGACTATTTCTTGGCCAGGTGCAGTGACTTGCTGGAGTCTCTGTTGGTTGCCTGGCAAACTCACGGTGACAACAAGACTCTAGGAAGTCACTGCACCTACCAAGTCTAACATTTTTTTAAGGATTAAAGAAACAAGATAAAACATGTTAGTTACTAAGCTTCAGAGGTGCTGGTAGGCAGATATTTTTTAACTTTGGACAGAGCCAGGTTAGCTGTTTCCCTGTTTCCATTATTTATGCTAAGCTAAGCTAACCAGCTGCAGCTTCATATTTAGTGCACAGACAGGAGATTGGTATCAATCTTCACTTCTAATAATAAGCGCATAGATACTATACATTATGTCTTATGCGCAGTATGAGAGATTGTTTGTCCTGTTTACGTTGTCTGTATTTTATTTATGTTTCAATACCACTTTCTTGACTTAATGAATATCAGACTGAAATCAAAATGTTATTTACTTAAATACATTTGTGGTTAGTAATCAGTGTGCTAGCGTATTTTATTTACTGTCATATTCCTACCATCCTGGGTAGAGAAGATTTTAACCTCAATGAGATGTTTACCAGGTTAAATATGGGAAAAAAGAAAAAAAATTGAAAGAAAGCTATTTTTTAAATCATGACATTTAGAAAGAAATGTGGTTGTTTTCTACCAAAATGAAATATAAAATCTGTCAAAACATTTTTTTTATTAAATCCTGTGTTTTTGTTCTCACTCATCACACAAAGGAGCCACATGGACCGGGCTAGAGATACCACTGACCCAGTAGCCCACTTTCCTGCATTTCCCCTCCCTTGCGCTGATCAGCCCCACTCACCCCAACCCAGGCGTGTCGCAAGTGGAGAGCTTGCGTTTCCTGTTTTCTGAGCTCAGAGGCTCCATGGAGTTCTCCCCCAGTCCGCTCATCGTGTACACATATCAGCACCTGAGAGGAAGGAGCACACACATATATACAGGTGTAAATAAGGCTTTAATAGAGGCCGAGAAGGGATTAAATAGTCCCTATTAGCCTTTTAGCTCTTATTATAAAGGTAATTGTGAAGGAAAGAAGACATGGGAATTGTCCTTTTGAACCCAGCAAAAATAACCAATACAGAGGCAGGTTGTAAAGTGGATACAGTGCAAAACAATACACAGCAGGGTAAAATATGCTTATATCATGCAAATCGTATTCTCCTGGCAGAGACTGGCGAACATAAACATGTCTCGTCTGCCTCCTCCTCCTCTTCTTCCTCCTCCTCCTCTTCAGAAAAAGAGAGTAAGCATGTAATGTTGTGTTTGTGTGTGTGTGTGTGTGTGTGGGGGGGGGGCTGTGTATGAGTTCATCAGCTCATATGGTACACACACAAACAGACACACACACAGGATTAGCAGTGTCTCAGATGATAAGCTACGCTGCACAACTAACCCCGTTAGACAGCCGTCTGTCTCCCATAATGCATCACATTTCGTCTCCAGGAAGTGAGCTGATAAAGGTTGTGGGGAAGAGGAGGCAGATGGGACGAAAGGAGGCTAAGAGGAGGAGGAGGAGGAGGAAAAGGAGGAGAAAGAGAAGAGAAGAAAGAGAAGGAACCAAAGAAATAAGGGAGGGAGGAGCCGGTGCTGTGAAGCGGGCTCTGATTGGTCATTTTCTTTGCCACAGTGACAGCAGCTGACACTGGGGAAAGGTAGGAGGGGAGGGAGGGAAAAGAGGATGGAGGAAGGGAGGGAAGAGAGAAGAGTGGAGAGTAAATGAAGGGGAGAGAGAGCACAAATATAGTGGGAGACAGAGGATATAAAGAGAAAATGCAGAGGAAAAAATAATACAGAGGGGGTAACAGAGCAAAAAGAGGCGGAGGCAGTAGGAGGGAGCGAGCTGAGAGAAAAGGGCATGTCAAGGAAAGACATGAGGGAAGGGGAACAGGTGAGAGGGGAAGAAGAGGAGGAAGAATTAGAGGAGATGTAACATTCAGACTGTCTGGTGTGTGTTTGGAATGCATGTGTGGCGCACAGAGTGGGCTGAAAGCCTCCAGTACCCCTCTTAACCTTCACAGCCAGAGCAGCTTTTTCATTCCATTGATTACATGGTTATCCTCTGACCAGAGCACTGCCTCTCCTGCATAGCAAATCAGGCCAACGGCAGGGGAGAGATGCCGGCCTGTTATTTAATCACCATGCACCATCATCTCGGGCTCCTTCTTGTGGGATCAGAGCGAATCCACAAAAACGTCTGATTGCGTTCGTTTTAGAGAATGTTATAATCTTTAGTTGGGCACTCCGGGCTCGCAACAAGATCCTATCTGGCTGAAACAAGCAGCGAACACACCTCCACAGAATCAATATGAGGGCTGCTTTCATGCATGTCTTCAAGACCAGGTGAAACACACGTGTATTCCCTTGCAAGACAACAACGGGGAATACTCATAAATCTTCTTCTAAAAGCAAGAGATGCTCTGAAGACACGCCGTTCCTCTTGCTCAATCCCTCCCGCTTTGAGTTTCTTTCAAATTTCTCTTTTAATCTCTCCCTTGAGTTCCTCCCATCTGTCTGTCTGTCTGACTGTCTCGTTGCCTTTGTCTAGTTGCCTACCTGCGTCTCTCCTTGCCTATCCTCCTGTCTGCATCCCTGTGTGCCTGTCTACCCGCCTCCCTGTCTGCTGCTCATCATTAGACAAAAACCCCTGCTTGCTGTTGTCTGATGAAACCTACCACGAGGGAGACGAGGAGCAGAGGAGGCAAAAAGCAGAGGAGGGGAGGTACAAAGTCAGAGGGTTCAGAACTCTAAGAGCCAGAGCAGAGTGTTTGAGTGAAACTCTGTCTTTGCTCCTCCGCCGATTGAGCCCGCCCGCCTTCCTGCCAGCCTATTGATGGAGTTCTCAAAGGGGGAGTTGCTCTAATTGCAGAGTGAATGAGGCGGCCCCGGAGAATGGTTGATTAGGAGGCTGCTGAATGCCCCAGGGAAATGGGTCACCTCCAGCCTGGCGCGGGCTGCCTGCTTTTCCAGTGCAGGGAGAAAGTCAATTACACGCCACAGGCAGTGGGGCCTGGTGGCAGAGAGGCAGTGGGGCTGCGGTGGGTACAATACAGCAGCAGGGGGCAGTGGGAATGAGAAGCGTAAAGAGGGAAATGGGAGAAGGTGATGGGAGTGTGGAGGGCAGCAAGAGGGAGAGGAGAGATGGGCACAAAGATGGCAATTTAAGGGAGAAAGAGTGAGACGCAGTTAATGTGAGAGAGTGAGTGGAGAGCAAAAAGTAGACAGTGAGTTAGTTTCTTTGCACCTGGGTTAATGCACATTTTGAATTAGAGTGTTCAAAAAATATGCGTAGAAAAACTGGAAATTAAAAAAAGCCTTTCATGAGGTTGCAAAGTTGGTGTATCGATGCTAATGAAAACAGAAATGTTGTCATTTACTTATACATCAATAAATACAAGTAAATTGCTATTTGAAATTACAGTTTAGTTAAATTTGGAGAAAAAGACTCTGCTCTTTAATAAACCAAGAAGCAACAAGGATTAGGCAAGAAATCCTAATAACCCCCCCAACAAACACACATATGAACATTAAATAACAGTTAAAAACAATACCAAAATCTTAGCTTTTAAGGATGAGGTTGGGGTGGTGGAGGGAGTTAAGACAGCAAACATCACCATATCAGTAAAGTGTCCTGTTACCTGTATGAACAGGATCGGGTTTTACTAGTCACCTGCTAGCGAAGCAGGATGGTCGAACAGTTTCACAACCTCTCCCAGAAACCAACCATTGTCCAGGTGTGTGGAGATAAAGTAAGCGTTTCTTCTCTCTTCTGCTGTCGTTTTTTCATTATCACTATTTTTGTCACTTTCCATTTTTATAACCAAGTGCAACACTCTGAATACTTTCCACGAAACACTGTCTAAAAACTATCCGACCCTATCCCCATATTTAAACGCTTATCATGTGTCCCTCTTTATATGATGGTACCTTTTCAGCTCCCATTTGAGCGTGGCTTTGAGCAATGAACACTCCCTCTTAGCAATATAACAGTACATGATGGAAACACACCTTGATTCTCATGCACCTTTTTTTGTTGAAAATTTACATGGAAATTTACATGCTCAGTTGGAAGCACACCAAGCGTGAAAACAAAGAGCTTAAAGATGGAACAATTAAGAGTGGAAATTAAGGGAAAAAAGGAACGTATCATTCATGACACAATGGCTAAAAGTTAGACAGGAGCAAACATCCCCAGGCCATGCTGCTTGTTACTCTAAGTCTACAGACTAAATCATACAGTTGCAGATGACTCAAAGACATTAATCAGGGCCAGAGGCAATAGTGGGAAGCTGTTAATCAGAGTGGTTACTAAGAAGCAGCTGCTTGAAGCTCGGCCAGAGACGCAAATTAGACAAAGAATTTAGCGCCCAGCTGACTGAGCCGTTGTGAGAGAGCCTTCTGCTCTTCTGTGGACACGTACAGGTTAGTGCACCCATGCAGGTAAGCACCCTGATCTTGACCCGAGCGATTTCAAGGGGTCACTGCCTTCACGCTGACAGCTGACCCACATATTTTCCGGGTCATTATATGGGTGCAAAAGAAGAAGCACTCGGGTAAACGGCACGGTGGCATCACCTGGGGTGAAGCTGAACTCCTCAGGTCTGCTACAGGAAAGCAGCCTGCTGGTGACCCTGGAGCCTGAAGCCCAGTAGATTCATGGCAAAACCTGAGGAAATAGGTCACCTCATAAACTAGCCAGCATGCAAGCCAATCCCAGTTGAGTTCACATGCTACAGAACATTCCCACAGACATGAGTTGACTAGAAGGACATTGAAAACTCAAACATTAGTTGCACTATATCCCCTTAATCAACACTTTGTTCCATGACAAGGTACCTCAAACACTAAAGGCCAGGTTTGTATGACATTTACTATAGATGTTTATGGTTCCCAGAGGATGAATCCGAATGTTTCTTGTTGACCCCCTGACCTTCCTGCTCGCTTCAGGCGTCAAAGTTTCTTCTTGCATACAAGAAATATCAATGTATATCTAAAGCCCCTTAAAGCTCTCTTTGTCATTCAGACATTCTTTTACATAAATCGTTCTTACAGCCTCATTCAGACATCACAGGACAGAGCCACAATGCTCGTGCGATATTTGGCGTTTGTTCACAGGCTGTATGTAAAGCATTTTACTGGATATTATTAATTTCCTTCATGCAGTTGGCAAAGATGAAAGTTGGAAATAAGGGCGAGAGAGCAGCTCGGGATATTGCTGTGACTGTATGAACAGCAAATTTGTCATTATGTTGTTTGTTTTGTGTAGATGGGATGCACATGACATTTCAGCTTCTAGGATTTTCTGTTTTGTTTCAGCAATCTTTTGGTAATAATCACAAACTGTTTTATTACAGAAAAAGAAAAATTAAGTTTGCAAAGAGATTTTATTGTATTAACAAATACCTTTAAAGTCTAGAGTCAGGATTAAACATTCAATATTAACTATTTATTTAATGGATGTCAATCAGACATTTGTTTTCTAAAATTTGAACAATGAAGGAGGAGGGAGAAAGTTTTTGCAGACAGCTGTGAGTTTCCCTAACTTAACTTCATAAGTCGCACAATTACCATTTCTAGACATCCTTTAGAACTATGATGTACTTCAGTGTACACGATAAAAATGTTTGCAATAAGATGAGCAGCGCTTCAATAAACACTGGTGAGTTAAACTCATGGACTAACTTCCCACGACAGTGTGAGTCACAGAGGAGGAAAAAAAACTATGCAACAAACGAGAACACGTCGGAAAGAGTTACTGGGGGCGGATGATAAGTGCACAGAAACAAAATGACCACAAATGTAATCTATCATCCCATCTTTAATCTGTGTTCAGGGTGCAAAATTTACTTTTTTGTCCACCAGCCAAATGGCTAGTAAATGTTTACATTTTACCAACGACTCAATAGATTAGCTTTTTCTTTTTTGGCTGATGATTAAACCAAGTCTACCAGCCACTTGCATATTTTACCAGCATTTGGCTGGTGGCTGGTGCTAATTATGTGCCCTTTATGTGCTGTACTTAGTCTGTTGTACACAAGAGAGTTCATTCCTGTCTAAGCATCATCCCCAGAGTGGATTTAGTCAATGTTACAGCTTCATTCAGGGTTGAATTGAAACTCCTAAGGTTTGTTGTGTACAAGAGAGCTTCAAGGTTAACACTGAATATTTTGTAAATCTACTGAAAAGCAAAAAAAAAGGGAAGAGTTCTCCATGTAAAACAATGGTTGGGTGAGTACTTTCATTCACCATCTATCAAACGCTGAAATGGCAGAACTGTGGCACTGGCGGCCATCACAACAAGCGTCTCTCGTCTCAGACCATGACGGCAGGACGGTGCGGGCAGGGTGCTGATTGTTGGCGACATAAGGGAGGAGCAGATAGGAAAGGAGAGGGGAAGGGTGACAGAGTTAGTGGGGTGGGCCTTGCTCAGGCTGGGTGGTGCAAATAGCTGTCGCTTCCCTCGCCTACCTGCCTGCCAGACACTCTTTCATAATCTCTGTTGACAAAACAGAGACACACGGCCCTGGTCTGACCAATGAAACTCACACCAGTGACATAACAAGAGCTGCAGCTGCTGCTTTCGCTTGGAGCACTCGCACAAGCCGTGGACTGTCTTCTCTGCTTTATGAAGGATAAAAAAGAAATTGGCAATATAAATAACGTATGATATCAATATAAAATAGCAATATAATACAGTACCAGTCAAAAGTTTGGACACACTTTCCCATTCAAGTAAATGGGAAAGTGTGACACTATACGTTGTTATAGCCATCAGTTTGTGTTATAGCCATCAGTTTGAATAACTTCAGTCTTCTTTCTGAGTCAGTTTGCCTCAGTGCTGCCTTATTTTTATTATAATTTTTATGATTAACAATTAATTGATTATCAAAATTTGTTTTGAATTTATTTTATTTTGACTGAATAATCCAATAATCCAATACTAAGCTGCTAATGGCACTGTTCCTGTTGCCAATTTTATGTCTTTAACTTTATTGTTGCAAGTTTTGATTTGTTTTGTTTTTTATGTACATTTTTATCCATTTGAACATGTTACTGTTTTTAATGAGGCGCATTCTTACATGTGTGACGGCACTTTTCATTTCACTTCACTCAACTTACTAACTGCCCTTGTGTGCAATTATGCTCCCCTGTATACTGAATAGGGTGTATGTAGAGAATGAAAAACGTTTCAGCTCTAGTGGATGGTCTGCCGTTAAAGGCAAAAGAAACTGAATTTTAAGTTCTGTAGATGTTTCTCGCCACAACACAGAGACTCTCCATATGTTTGATGTACACAAACCTTCCGACTTTATCTCTTTGCAGAATCATTTTTCTTTTTCCTGTTCATGTCCAGTTCGCTCCCTCCTCCCCTCTTGTACCAACCACACTCTGCCTCCTGTCTGTAAAACATGTGTGAGACTGCACGTGAACGAAAGAGAGAGTGTGGTTTGACTAAGTCTGGGTACATTTGAGTGTGTGTGTGTGTGTGTGTGTTGTCACCTGCAGACAGGAGTAAAAGATTAATGCTTTCTTTCAGCCTCTGTGGCAGGTAGAGCACAAAGAATAATTTGATTTCTCCTCCTGTCTCCCTGCTGTCTTCCCACTCTTCATTTTCTCATCTGCCTGAAAATCATCCGCTCAACCCTCTTTGTTTCCCTCTTGTTACCACCACCACTCTTTTGCCAAAAACTATTCCACCTCCCAAAATCCAAACTTCAAACACAAAACACCTTCCATTAAACATTTGCTTCAGAAAACACACACACTGTTCTCTGCGTTCAGGTCAGGAGGATGTTGCAAGAATGTGGCAACAACAAGAAACCGTCTCCGGCAAACCGCTCAACCTAAACCCAGCAGGCCGTTACCATGCCAACCATATGGGATGTTTGCCCACCTTGCGGCCGCGCCGAGATGATGGACGATCAAATTCCCCCTCCCCTCGCTCTGGGGGTGTGGTCGTTTGTGGGCTGGTCAATGGAGTCTGGAGGAAACAAACAAACAAACAAAAAGTTAAACAATCACGCTAAAATGTGCATGTTCATTATGGTCATATTAATAAAAAACAAGCAGCATTATTAATCAGCGGCCTGAAGACACATGCACATCAAGCTGCATTAACAGCTTCATGTGTAGCAGGAACTGTGAGGGAGTCGTGCCTCGCTATGTGCTTTTGTCTTCATTACTGGTGCATGCGTACAGAGCAAACACAGTGCGGCCCCTGTGTATTTGCATCAGCACAGACCGCTCCCACAGCCAGACCAACCACACACACGCACGCACACGCACACACACACACACGCACACAAAATGGATGTTGAGACACAAGTTTTACAGGAAGCCAAACGGTCGAAACCTGAAAGTGACGACAGCATGCAATCCAAAATTCAACCGGCCGCTCAAACTATAAAAGGTAAAAAAGAAAGTGCTTCCACATCTTTTCTACCAAATGTGCACTCCAGATCCACACAACTGCTTTTCAACGTCCAGCCTTTATTGGAAAATAATAATGTTTGGTGGACTCCGAGCAAGAGTACAAAAACGGACTATTAAGCTAAATTGCTGCTCTAATCCCAAAAGCACATAATAGGCTAATTTGTGTCCATTTAGATCCTGATAAGAAACAATGTGTGTGTGTGTGTGTGTGTGTTTTGGCCACGGCGAGCTGTTGTAGTAGCTCAAGTGTTCTGTCTGAACAATCATAAGAGAGTATCCTGTGGGGGTAAAGAGTGCGTAACCATGGAGAACGCTGGGCGTTTCCATGACACCCTGTCATCAGTGATGCACGTCGCCAGGATGTCTCATGGTCATCTGTCACTGTGCCTCAAAGTGTGATAGAGAGAGATAGCATGTAGGTTTACTTTCGTTTTGTATATTGTGGATGTGAGAGCGTCTTCTCGGAGGCACACAAGTTTACAAATAAATATCTGAGTTCAGGACACGCCTACATGAGCGTGTGTGTGTGTGTGTGTGTATGGCTGACCTCATGCCTAGCGTGCCTATGTTAACGTGTGTGTGTGTGTGTTAACTGTCAGCGACCTGAACGCTGGCTGCACCCATGATTGGGAGCAGATGGGGGCTGTCCGTGTGCATGTGTGTTAGGAGGAAGGAGGCGGAGGAGCAAAGCGGGGGTGGGGGTGTAGTGAGTGCTCTAGTTTAGGTGATGTATGGACTCACACACCAACAAAGACCCTCCTTCAACCGATGTGTTTCATATTAATTGAAAAGGGGAGAAAAATAGAGCCAGAGAACGACTGCTAAAGTGGGAAGAATTTATAGCTCAGCTGTGACAAAGAGTAACTGACTCCATTTTTTGTGCAAAAGTTTGGGGGGTGGGGGGTAGTTCTCCTTGCCGTGCACGAGCAGGGACAACAGAGCCTTCAGTGCGATCATTACTGCTCTTTGTGCTCACTTTGACACAGCCATGAAAACCCAGAGTGAATGAAATGGTAGTTAGCGGCATGTGGCGTTGCTCATACTGGCGTAAAGCCTTGAATATAAAAGCAGTGTGAATGAGCTTAAGATGCAGAGGTTGAGTCTACGGAGAAATGTTAAGCTCGCAGTTGCAGAGACCTTTTTACAGTCCGCTCTCCTCCTCCCAACACATGTCTGTTCATGTCTTTGTGCTCTTCAAGTATTCCTCACCAGACAGCTCAATCTTTTGACTTTACGAATGTTCGAGCTTCATCGCTGCACAACACAATAAACAGCGTACACAACTGCATCTTCTTGTTAAAGCAACACGCAGTTAAAAGATGCAATAAACATGCATCTAGAGTTTACATTTTACTGTGGATGCTCATACAGAAGCCATTAAGTTCCTGAACTTAAACTGCTCAGTATCTCACAAACAGGACACACAAAAGGAGCGGATATAATTGACAGAGATCTTATCTCAATGGCTATTCTGCATTTCAAAGCTGTACAAGCTTTAGAGACTGTCACAGAAGCTGATTTAACTCAGTGGTCAGTTTGTTGTGACTGGAGAGTTCTTCCTCATTCCATGTTACATGATATAGCAGAACTCTGATAAAGCAGATGAATCGATGTTTACTGGGCCACATTGTCCCCACATTGCATAGCTCTGTTAAAGCTGCTAATTAGTATTCAACTTAAAATATGTCAGTACATCAGCCGCAAACAATGCAAAATCATGCATTGTGGTGCAGGGAAAGGTGTGAAAATTCATGAGAATGCATGTCAAACTGCAGAACAGAAAAACTGCATCACACACTGACTGAAAGGGACGTTTGCTTAACGAATCTACAAGCTATGGACAGTGTTTGAATGATCAGGTGTGATCATCTCATTTACTGATTCTTTCAAAGTTTTATAATAGAGCCCATGAACAGAATAAATAACAATAATAACAAATAAAAACCTGTGGGCACCAGTTTCCTCCTGATCTACACTTACTAATCCTTCTGCTCAAGCTGAAGCACAACACATAAAGATGGTGCGGTATGATTACTGAGCTACAGTACACTTCATCTGAATGCAGGCATGTGCTGAATGGTCAATGTCTCACCTGTTGTGTTAGTGATGAGTGCAAAGTTGCATGCAGCCTACACACAGCGCTGATAAGATAAAGGTGGTGAAACCACACACATGTCCTCATCTGTCACCTTCAGCTGAACCAGGAACAAACCTGAGAGCCGCATGTGGTACAACTGTGTGTGTGAGGGAGAGACAGACAACTATTTCCTTTTGGTAACAAAGTCCATTCGAATCTGAACTTGTATGCGACTAATCAGTCAGCATGTGATGTTTCTCAAGCAGAGGATCTGAAGCAGTAAACTTCAAACTAAATCACTTTCGTTCTCACTAAAATCACTGCAACTATAATTGTTATCAAGAATCAATAATTTCATCTTTCATTGTGGCAATTGTGAGGTAAAGGTAAAGGACTGCATTCATTTTGTGCTAGGCTAGCACCAAATACAGGACTTCTGTTTGGTTGCAAACCCACCATTAGGCCTGCATGCCTAGGGCTGGGGCTCATTAACATTTTATTGAATCTGAATCCAGCATCAAATCCTCTTATATAATCTAAATCCTTTTGAATCCCTTATAAAATCTGATTAGGTTTAGCGTGCAACATTTGCAATTAACTAAAGTTATAAATAACTCAAACTCAAAGATTGACTTTAGATCTATAATCAACTTTTATTGACTGAGAAGACAGAAACAGTGTAGTTTTTAGTGGCAGTTAATTAATGTTCACAACTTGTAGCCATGATCTGAAAATCAGATGAGCAGCAGAAAATATAAAACGTTGATTAAGTTAGTCTATAACTGACTTTGCACACCTTATTTTTCACGAGTTATTCGACCAATATAGCGGAGGTCTTGATTAAGAAGAACTAATCAGCTTCAATTACTAACACGATATGAATGAAAGTTGTGATTCAATACTCCTGAAACTGACCTGACACGATTAGTTAGATCAGTTCATTCAAGACGACTCACCAGCCTGTTGCAGTCCACTGGTCACAGAGTGGTGTTAAAAGCGATACGTCTTTTTTCCTCACAAACGGTATTTGGTACAGACAACAGCTTGGAGAGAGCCCATTAACCAGACAAACGTTTCACTGTGGCCTTTCATCAAGTCACTAACAAAATGAACTAAATCATTTGCTACAGCTGATATAATCTGCCATGGGTGATCTTTAATTCGAACCAATAAAACTAGCTAAAACTGAGAGGAAGAGATAAGCCGATATAAAAAAATTATATTGAAGGGATCCGTATTGTTTCAGTCGATATATTGTTATCTGATTCCCAAATATTGATATCAGTATCGGCCTTTAGAAAAAAGTCAGTATCGGTCAAGCCATATTGGGATGGCTGCTAATGCTTGAATGTGTTGTTCATTGTTCTTAAAAAGGAAAGAGAAGAGATAAAATGTGTCTGAGCTTAGCAGATCTGGGGTTTATTTGCCAAACGGGAACCGGATCCAAAGTGAGACGGGCTATCAAAAACAAACCCTGTGCATGCTACGTTGAGTTTTATACTCCGTATACTTGAATACGCCCTTTCAAAAACATTCATGTCCAGCCAAAAGGATGTGTGCCTTAAAAAAACATCTTCGGGCGACTGGTAGATAGGCACATGAAATTCAGGAACATCCACTAGTCGTTTCTTTGTGTAATCTTTTCCCTCTCTTCACCCCCTTCTTCTTACTGCCTCTTTTTTTTGCAGGATTTTTCTCTCCATGTGTCCGTCTTGTGTAATTACTGTGAATAAGGGAAATTGTGTACGCTGGCCAGCATACACAACGGCACAGTGCAGAATGCATAAAAAGTACATTGTGTGTGTGTGTACTCTGGGTAACTCTGCTTTAGTTTTGCTTCGCCCAGACCCCCCCCCACCCCCACCCCAAACAAATCCAGCACTCACATTGGAGCAAAATAGGAGCCAAGCCACATCTTGGCACCTTGCCTCCCCTTAAACAAATCAGACCACAGAGGCTAATAAAAAACTCCAAGTCCAAAGCTCGCCTCCACAGACGAGGGGGTACCAAAGAGGGGAGTCATTCTCAGCTACCCCGCTCCGGCTACAATGAACTCGTACAAGACAGAGCGATGCTTTTCAGCTCGAACAAAAAGTGACAGTCTGTCCACTGTCTCCATCATCCCAACCCCCTTTTCTCTGCCATTAAATACTAGCGCTTTGATGTTATATTGTTCTTGACTAGCTTTGCAAAAAAAAAAAAAAACACTCATTGAAAACAAATTGCTTCTTAGTTCAGTGACAAAGTGAGAGTGAACTTTCCATCTTTAGACCAATTACCGCTATCATAACACACAGCCTGCTGCTTCAGACTTCACACTTCACAGAGGGATAAGAGGGGGGTGGAAGATGAAGAAAAGCAGAGGGAAAGCGTCTGGCTCAGGGCAGAAATAGGCCAGGCAGGTCTCAAACTAAAACGCATCCAGGCATCCAGGGTGTGTCTGCTGTAGGCTGCCATCAAACATGCATTTACATATTCAAAAAAGGAAACAGGCGTTTGCATGAGTCATTCTTTCCAAGAAGGTAGAGGAAACCAAACTGCTGCACACACTGTAACACGCTACAGTATGAAGTCCACAACAATGAATCTGCAGTCACACATGTAGCTATGTAAACTCTAGGAGAGGACCAACTGTTAACCCTTGTGCTACCTTATTGTCATATTGACCCGGTGGCCCATTGTCTTGACCCAGTGTCTCCTCCAGAGTGTAGCACAAGGGTTAAGGAGAAGCGACCCCAAAAAGAAATGAAAGAAAAATGATTGCATCAGGTTTTTGTAATAATAGCTCAAGGCCACTATAAAATGACTTTACGGTGCAACATCTGTTTTGAGTACAGGCTGACACTCAATGTAATAAAATAGGCAATTTTCTTCTCTTAGAATTCACAGAGTATAAAGTTTGAAGATGAAAAAAATGAGGGGGATTACTGCACACATCAACCTCAACTTTGCTCTTCGCTTGTCTACAATTAAAAAGGAAAAACTTGTGCTACCTGACTGAGGTTATCTACACATACTGTTAGCCTATACAGCTAATTTATCCCAGTCATTATATAGATAATATAGATACAGTATACAGAGCCAAGTTACAATTGTGCATGTCTTATTTATTACGAACACTTTAACTTATGGATTTATTTACAGCAGTGGAGTGCAACAGAGGATGGAAAAGAATGACATTTTGCACATTCATTATCCCATGCCATGACATTCAGTACAGACATTCATGATCCCGTCGGGATGAATTGCAATCACTCTGATGATTTCTTGACTTTCCATACAGCAACATCATCAGGTAAAAACTTTGCAATACTTTGGTTTACTTTTTAAAAATAAAGTTATGTGTCATCACACAACAGATGAGAGTCTCTATATTGCCTTAATGAATAGTCTCCAGTAACATGAGCTGCATTTTGACATTAAATAAGGGATGACAGATCATTAAAAAAAAACTTTGGTTAACTGTTATCTTGCATTTCAGTCCAACCCTGACCAGCATAAAAGTGCGCATTGTCAACAACAACAGCTCCTGCTACGTCATTTGAACCCAGCCACGTGCTGATCGTGTGTGTAGAGGAGAGAGACTACATGAAGGAATGGACGCATTCTTGTGTGTTAAGAGATGGCAGTAACATTATAGAGCCAACAAACAGTCCTGATAAGATAAGCACAGTAAACCTCACATGTCCTCATCGGTCTCCTTCAGCTGAACCGGAGAGCAAGCTAAGAGACACACATGAGACTAAATTTGTGAGTGTGTGTGTGAGTCAAGATGTGTGTTGTGAAGAAATCTCAGGGTCAAAAATGTGCAGAATGAGCATACAACGTGTATCAAACTCACCGTCAGACATGTCTGCATAGTCAAGGAGAGAACTAGATTTAATGAAACGCCTCATTGGAAGCAATCAATTATGCAGGAGCTGTGCATTATCATAACATAGAGGACCATTTCTGAGTTAATTAACAATGAATTGAGAAGCAAGGCTGTCATGTCCAAGAGCGATGGAATGACTGGAGCTTTGGTAAATACCTAAAACATTCTTGTCATCACAAAGGGCAAATTACCTAGTTACAGGCCTCGTGGAAGAGAGAAAGAAATGCAGTGAGACTGCAGGAAAACCTGCTTTTACTTACTGGTTGTGAAATGAATTAAAAATGCGGGGGAAAAACGAGGCCTCTGTAATTGAAACACAGGCAGAATGAGGCCCATAGGCTGAGGAAGGGGACAGTTTTCTGGACTGTTCTCCCCTAATCAGTGTAACAGGTCAATCAATGAGACACGCCCCTCCATCTCTAACCCTGCCCTCTGATGGTGATTCTGCTGCCTTGGCAACAAAAGGGTTTCCTTGCCTTCTCTACAAAAAAAAGCCAGATCTACCAGACAAGCGAATTAGTCAGTTTAGTTCATGTGTAATTTAGCACGCAAATGCAAAACGCATGGAACCAGGAGGCAACATGAATCTAAAAAACGAATGGCACAATATAAACACAAATAAGTACTTCACCTGGATGTTTGACCTTCACTGTGCAGAGTGATGTGTGTGCAGAGTTTGTTTTTCATCTGCTGAAGTTGGACGTTTCTCTGTGCTCAGCTCAAATCGGAGTTTAAGACGTGTACGTACAAGCAGGATTTTGTTCAACATGCAACTTACACAAGTGTGACGCTGACACTTGAAACCTCCAGCTTATATACACAGAGTAGAAGAGATTTAGTGTCCAATGGGTAAAACGATTTTTTAATGAGGCAGAGGCAGTCTAGTTTATTCTATTATGTTATTATTTGCATATGTCTTAAAACATGTCTGGAGGGGATCTTTAAAGAAAAGCTAGCTTTCTTTATGGCAACTTAAACTGCAGCATTGGCACTTATTTACTTGTTTTTAATGTTTTTGCATATTTATGCAAATCACTTTGAACTGCATTTTAATGCATGAATGGTGCTAATACCAATAAAAAAACATTATTATTGCTGCTGCAAATTATTTTACTTCACATTTGGACTGCTTGCAGAAAAAAGTTGCCTTTGCATTACAAAAAGTGTAAACAGCGTTACTGGTGGGTTTTCTCTGCATTGCATTGTGGGCTACTGATGAGGCAGGCATATCTGCTTCTGCTATAATTAAATACTTCCTGTATGACTGAGAGAGTAGCCGTGAAGGAGACTGTGAAAGGAGTCTTTGCTTTTTCATTCTGTGTGCCTGAAACTGCTGAACATTTAAATAAACCAAATATTTCATCCTTCAAAACTCCAATAAACGTAGCAGAAAATATCTCACCATCTTGTCTTGTTTTATTTGAGAATGTTTTAAAGAACATGTTACAGTAACTTTAAAACTCAAGCACTCATACAGGCGCAAAGCACTTTAGGCAAAATAATTCACAGACTATGAAAAACAGTATCAACAGTTCTGATGTGCAGCCCAGCAGCGTCAGTCCGATGTAGAGTCTTGGGGTAAACCCACGTTTGAGGCTGGTGTGAATGGGTCAATAAGCTTGACCTGGTTTTGCAACCCTGCTCCTGAGCTCAGCTCTACCTGGGTCTTGATACCTCCCTGCATTGATGTGAAAGGGTGAACATTTCCTACAGCACCTATGGGATTACTCTAACAGCTGGTTTATTGAATTATTCTAAAACTGCAGAAAATACTGGAGGCGACTTACTCTCTCAACCATAAAGTCTGCTCATCTCAATCCCACAAATAATTAAAGGTGACTGGGAAACGTACTGCTGGCTGTTATATTAACTTTTTTTTACAAAATAACTTGTTACAGAAAATAAATTATATAATTACATTACATTACATTTAGGCAATTAGCAGGCGCTTTTATCCAAAGCGACTTCCAAATCAGGAGCAACTGGGTGTTCAGTGTCTTGCTCAAGGACACTTTGACACATGGACAGGAGGAGCCTGTAGGAACTGTATCGTCACTGTAACAACCTTACAGTGATATATATTATATTTGTTGTAGAATTCTTTGGGCTTTACAATGATATGCATTATATGTAATTGTGCATTTAGTCAAGTATTCCAATTAAGTACGATTTTGAGGTACATATATTTTCTTCATTTAATGCAATTTTTTGCTCTTACTCCACTAATATCAGAGGTAAATATTGTACCTTTTACTCCTCTACATTTATTTACAAACAGATACATGGATTTTATTGCAGATAATGACTCACATTAAAAACCGTGACAAATGAATACACAGTGATACATAGTTATAGATTAGACTAACCAACGAGTAAAGTAGTTAAATTAGCTCCACATCAACTAGCTACAACAATACAATTGGCAATTCCTCTGGAGAATGAGAACTTTTACTTTAGATACTTCAAGTACTTTAAATACAACGTTGCTCTTACTTAAGTAAGAATTCGAAGTCATAAAGTCTTTTAATCCAGTATTTTTACAATGCGGTGTTGCCACACTTAAGTTCAAGCATCTGAGTACTTCTTTCACCACTGTATATATGAAACAAATGGTAACAGCCAGGGATGAACCGATGCCAAACGTCAGGTGTGAATGGTCAGACTTGTTCAGTATCCTGTATCAGATGCGGCGTTTGTGCGATACAGTGGTGTAAGATTGAAAGGTTGAAATAAAAGTTCAATGAATGAAACTTGGCAGAGTTTAAAAACAATATAAAGGGATGGTGGAGTGAGTGTGAAAGAACAGTATGTCTGTGTAAAGGTGCTTTTCTCACAAAAGTATTGCATGCAGATAAAACTCAAGCTCGTCACTGCTCGAGCTGCCAGGAGAAAGAGCACTTGTTTAGCTGATGAATGTGCGAGTGAATAAGCTGTGAGACTTTCTTTAGTGGAAATGGGACATAATTGGTTCACAATAACCCATCAGTGTGGTCTTAGTGAGAGAACACCATCTTCTCCTCCACCTCTTCTCTCCTCATCGCCTCCGTCCTCACGCTCTCGTTCTCCGTGGTGACAGTAAGGGAGGAGATTCACCACATAAACACCTCCCTCCCTTCCTCCCTCTATTTATTTGCTCAGAGTCCAAAAACTGCACAGCACAGGAAAAAAAGATGGGGGGTGGGAGGGCTGGGGGAGAGGAGGAAGAAGAGAGAAAAAGAGGAGAGGAGGGAGCAAGGGGGGGAGGAAGGTAGATACACAAACATGCACTGCAGATTCAGCTGCACACACGTGGATGGGACACGCACACATGCACACACAAACATGTACACACACACACACTCCTGGTGGAGCATCTAAATCACATTAGCTGCCTGCCTGACATCCATCACTCCCACAGACAAAAGCACATGCCGGAGAGGCAGGGAAATTGCATGGCAACATGCATAACCACCCACAAACAAACACACACACTCGGTCACAGAGCAGCCGACACACCTTGAAACCAGATGACAGCATGCAGGAGAAAGCAATCCCTCCTCACACACAATATTCCCCAATCAGAAATCAACTTGCATTCACTTGCACGCACATCAGTGTCAGCACACATCAACTGTACGTTTGGGGAGCTGCTCATTCGCCTCTGTGCTCTGCTGCTGCTCTGTGTGCTTGGCAAACTTGCATTAGCATTAGAGAAAAACAATTCCATAGTAACACAATGGGGGAAAAAAACAACATACCATGGTTGCTTTAAATATTTAAAGCGGAGGGAGCTAAGCAGGGGCAGCGCGACATCTTGAGAATCTTTTTTTTCTTCTGTCGTTATCAATCTTCGTTCCTATTAGAGGGGGATGGGGCCCTTATCTAACCGTGTGTTTGTGTTTGTGTGTTTGTGTGCATGAAGACCCAAATGCTTGAGGGTGCCTCTTATCTTGAAGATGGTGCAAGTGCATGTCAGTGGGGTGCCCCTTACCTAATGGGATGCATGATGAGTGTATGTGTGTGTGTGAGTGAGTGTGTGTTTGTATCTAATGGGCTATCTCTTGAGTGACGTAATTGGCTGGAAAGACGTAGGGGTGAGAGAAGAAGAGGATGGAGAAGAGAAGAGAAGACAAGTTTGTGGGAAGAAGGACAAACTTGACGTGCACTCTATATATTATGAGACCACATGGTGCCCAGTGTGCGGCAGGAGCAGGCAGAGCACCACAGCGCAGCCCTCGTCCACTCATCTATCTAGCCAGTCTCTCAGCTCCCACTGTTCTCCCTCCCTCTCCAGCTCTGTCTGGTTAACTCAATAACATCCACAGCCTCCTCTCTTAACTCACTGCTTTTTTTTTCCACTTGCAGAGAAAGCAAAGAAAGAAAAAAAAATCTGCCTCAGCTTTCTTTCTCCTCCTGCTTCCTCTCATCCTAGACGACCGGCTCTGGATCTCGTCTCCTCTGCACCTTTTCTCCGGCTAGATGCTGTGCACTCATCGTAGAGCTTAATCCGAAACAAAAAGGATTACTTTGATCGCATTAAAATCTGAAACTTGACGGCCCTCTCTATGTGCCATCTCGTTGATGAAAGGCATTGAGACTATGTTTACACATGCACATGTGCAGCACAAGAGGGGGAAGACACTAAAATAACTTCTACATCCTATTGCTAGCTTGTATGGATGTCAAGATCAAGTGGTTTTTTGGCCTTGATCCTGATCCGAGTCTGGTCCAATACTTTTATTTACTTATTGAATATGTTTCAGACGCTGTAGGCTACTTCATTTGATGCACCTTATTTTTTAGAAGAAATACTGGATGTGATTGTTTCAAAACAATAAAGCTGATTAGCTCAAATTATTGACCTGATGTAGATGAAGGATTAACTGGGAGAATGCGACTGCTGAAATTGATTGGCGCTGTCTGCTAGAGAGAAAACTTATCACTTCATTGGAGTTGAAGGGACGCACGATTGTGCAGTAGTGTTACAGAGTGGAGCTTCTCCCACAAGAGATCTTTGTCTGAGCACAGACACCGGCTGCAGAGAACACGCTAAGCAGACAACAGCCAAGTTCAGTTTTGTCCTGCTGTCAAGTTACTCACAGAATAAACATTAATTAGTGACAGCCGATGAGACCTGCCACCGGTGGTGTTTGTCATTTTAGCCGGACCGTGAAAGCCAAAAATGAGAAGCTGCTACCTGAACACCACATTTACACGCAGTACTGTCACTCGCATATGGAGTGGAAATGCTGCACTGTATAGCCAGCTGTGGTGAAGGAGAGCGGCGCTGCAACACTAGCAGACTGAGGTGACCAAACACAGAGTACAGTGATGAAGCTTTATTTTAACAGATGCCGATCCATTAAAATATGCCCAGATTGGCCCAGGCACCGATACTTAGGATCAGCTGGGGGACATCTCTACCAGATTGTCTACTTGAACAGCAACAACAATTACAGTAGACCGTACTCCACCACACTGGCTTTTAGAAATGCTAATGGCCGAATGCAGCTGCAAGCCTGTGTCTACGTGCGTGCACATGGCATCAAAGCAGCAAGTGAGAGGGCTGCTCTTTTAGTTGGCTCATGAAATAATTTAAAAATCGGCCCACTCCGCACGCGCGCACACACACACACACACACACAAACAAACACACACACACACACACACACACACACCCCCAGTCGTTTGATGTGTAATGAGAGAAACCATTAGCAGTAAAAATGGGCTCTCCCCGCCCTGCCGCTCAGCAGATCTTAGTCAGAGCCACAGTTACATGTCTATTTATACATTCACTCTTCTTTAGGTTTTCTTCTTCTCTAACAGGGAGCAGTTTGTGCAGCTCACAGTCAAGAAGGCTGCATTCCTCCTGCCCTTCTCTCCCCGTGTCTGCCTCTCTCAGTCTGTATCTATTCCCATCCCCCCTCTCTAGCTGTCTCCTCCCTCTCTATACCCTTCCCCCAACTCTTTCCTGCTCTGTGCCTCCCTCCCTCCTTCTCACCAGGCTATATGCAGCAAGGCACCAATTCATCGGGGGAAAGAGAAACGGCAAAGGAGGACTGGAGATAGAGGGGGTTTGAAACAGAGAGATGGTTCGCAGAGAAAGAGAGCAAAACAAGAGGGAAAGACAGACTTAAGGGGGAATAAAGGGAGGAGTAGGAGGAGGGGGGCGAGCCAGATAGAAATAGACAGAGAGAAAGTGAGAGATAGAGGGGAAAGGATGAGGGAGGGTTGGGTTGGTGGGAGAGTGGCGGGGAGGAGGAGGAAGAGGAGGAGGGAGAAGCTGGCTTTCGCTACAGCGATGGGCGTTCCTCTCCCGGTTCCTGCGAGGTCAAAAGTTTACCGTGGTTTTAATTTCACCTTTCCACAGCCAATCAGAACCCCGGCTGCTGGGGGAACTTTGACCCACTCGGAGAATTTGACTGTAAAGATCTGAAGCTCGCCTCTGCTTCTTCACCAACTATCTTGTTTTTTCCACTTCATACTTTTTTGTTATTCCCATCTTTTCCAAGCAGCCGCCCCCTCCCTCTGTATGTTTATTTGCCCTTGATCACAGAGGACAAGAGAAAAGCAAAAACACAGTTGTTGTTGATCTAAGGGGATAGTGAGGGGGGGGGTGTAGGAGGCTTTATTGGTTTTTGTTTGGTTTTCTTTCTTCTTTTTTTGGTGCATTTCAGTACTTTTCCTCTGCTTTCCGAAACAGATGCCACCTAGATGGCGTGTGGGTCGAAAACCACAAGATCAACAGGGTGAACAATGGACGCCACAGCACTGACACAGGAGTCCACAGTCCAGGTTAACGTCACTTGATCAAAACAACATACACATAAATACTCACAGGCCAACTGCAGAGGCACACCCCGCACGCTGCCAGTGTGCTGAATGGTGAATGTATAAGCACCCCTGTGTGTGTGTGTGTGTGTGTGTGCAGGCATGTGAGCGTGGAGAGAGAGTGTGTGTGTGTTTTTGAAGGGGGAGGAGGCTGCAGTTAGATCATAGCATCAGAGAGGGGAGGGGCAGCTCTGCAAATAGAGCGAGCCGAGTGGCATGGCTGGCGACGGTAAGTAGAATGGCTTCAAGCCTCTTGTAAGGAGACTAGGCCGGGTATATATATATATATATATATATATATATATATATATATATATATGTGTGTGTGTGTGTGTGTGTGTGTGTGTTTTCTATAGCCACTTCATCACTATCTGTGTGTGTATGTTCGTGTTTGATTAATTAACAGCCATGGTCACTGAAGAAGCTCCCTGTTGTTCTATTCTCCCCACATCAAATGCACAATTGCCCTCCTCCCCCTCCTCCTCCTCCGATCCCTCCTCCTCCTCCCCCTCTTCCTCCTCCTCCCCCTCTTCCTCCTCCTC
>JAVQJD010061834.1:0-22168 GCA_036023655.1 Nannoperca australis | reverse complement strand
TTCGTATGGACTTTCTCCGCTCTCCTCCGGCGGACTTGAAAACAGCCTCTCTCGTTAACTGACGGCATGTTGCCAAGCTGTCACTCACATCACAACTGGCCAATAGAAACGTCTTTCAGCGTAGGTCCCGCCCACGGAATAAAGTTAGATTCGTAAGCAAAACTTTTAGATTCACAAGCAAAATTTTAGGGTTTGAAAGCAAATCTTTAGAGTTTGCAAGCAAAAGTGTGGAAAGTTTCTCTCTCAAACCATTTTTTTGACTGCTTTAAAAATAACCAAAATTCTTTCCATATATGAGAAGCATACCCACGGTTTGTAAAAAGGCATGAAAATTTGAAAAACGCTAATTCGAACCGTGCTGTTCTCAAGGCCAGGAGCATGCTTGAATTTGAATATACTCTTTAAAAAATGTTTGATTTTCAACATTATCTGGTGTGTCATCTACAAAATCACTCACTCATGAAACTATCCCGTCATCATATCTGTTTGTTGTCTCTAGGCATTTTAAGTAACAATTAAGATGCTACAGGCTTTGACAGTCACAACAGAGACATTTTTAGTTGAGGTACCTTATAAGTGCTAGAAAAGTGTTTGGATTGTATCCTCAAAAAGCTATACGGACCCTGTATACCAGATGAGGGAAAGGAACAATCAGACCAAGGGAATCATTAGATCACAGAAGTTCTGTGTTACATGGGCATTTACAAAAAGACCAGAGAAAGAGACGGAATAACATTAGAGAGAGGGGTGTATAGGGGGGTGCTGGAAACTAAAAGTAATGAAGTTTTATGCAGAGACCAAAGGGCAAAACAAGAGCTAAGAAAGTGGGTAAAGATGATGCAACACTGTTTCCTACAAATTACATTTCTATGCAGCTGTAAAGAGTTCATGTTCTATCTCACACTTGTAGTAGGATTTTTCAGTGTTTGTTGATTTTCCCACCTGCATACAGCTTCCTTCTTTCATCCAGCGCTGAATAATGCAACACACCTGCTACCTTCATGAAACAGAAGGCATTAGGCATAATCAATAATAAATTTCACATTTAGGCATGATGCTTTCATGCAGTTGGAAATGGTTAAATAAGCCACTGAGGAAATTTAGACAGCCTAGTGGACTCATTTCTTTGTTTTTGAAATGATGTACTGAGTGTCCCCCCACGGATTTGCAGGTGATGATGATTTGTTTGTCTGAAGGCCGATGGATCTCAGTGGTGAACTGAAATTTCACACATCTAAAATGAAGTGATGTTAAACTGTGATGAGGTTCATGATATCAGTAGATGAAATGATTGGTAGAGGGACAACCCATGGAGATCATTATTTTTAATTAGCCCAAGCTTTTCTGTCTTCTTACTGTTGTCTTTGCACATAACGCCCACTGCACATATCGCTGTCAACCATCACTTCCAAACTACTACTTGCTTTGGTTGGGCCCTGTCAGTTGTTGTCTAGTAGACTGGCTTTGGTGGTAGTGGATAGTGGATGTACAGGTTTGGCTAAAAAAACAATAGCCTGTTTCTGTTTCGAAAACCAGTCAGAGGCACAAATCAAAAGTTACAGAATTCAACACTTTGTTTTGGCAGATGGGAACAAAACACAGACAATGGTTGCAAAGGTCTTTCAAAATTGACCCAGAATTCGAAAGGTATAGCTTGATTGGATGTTTCTTACCAAAATGCACATTGGGAGTTGGAATTCACTTCTCTTTCTTTTTCATAGACAAGTTTGTGCCTTCGATTTTTCTATTTCTAAAAACCAGACATCGGTTGTTTATTTTTTGTACTGATGATTCAACTGTGAATGTCCATACAAGCATTGGTGGTGCTCCAACTGTCAATCAGCTAACATTCTTTTTACATGAGAAAATGTTATCCACGTTGCACTCCTGTGCATATTTGGGGGACAAAAGACAAATAGGAGGACAAAAAAGAAACAATGCTGACACCAAAATGTCACTCCAACACTGTTTCTTCAAGGTGACACGGAGTTAAAGGAGGTTGACGGAGGTAAAATGCATTCTGTCCTATCAATTAAGGAAAGTAAGCAAGGATGAGTGTATGCTCTAAGTTATCCACACTACTCATTTGGAATGGCAGTGTATTATTAGCGGAGGCAATGAGACTATGGAACCAACAATGCCAATATTCAGAGTTACAAGCAATTACCATATGCCTATGCAAATGTATACATTTGGAACAATTGCAAATACCCCTTAGAAATAATACATAGAGCCATTTCTGGGGAAAGTGGAAAAAAGTATTTGAAGACAGGGTGCGCTATGACTTTGCCTTTTCTGTCACTTTGAGCTGTAGGCTATTATCTGTCCAAAGAGACATCAGTCTGCTGGAAATGTGACATGATATTACCCACAATCCCCTTCTGCCCTCCCATCAACTTGGCAGTTTCACAGCCCCCCAGAGTTACAGGATAATTTAGATAGGGATTTCAAGTGAAATTGTGTGTGCATCTGCATGTGAGTGTGTGTGTGTGTGTGTGTGAGGAATGAGAAAGAGATAGCTCGTAGATTGAAAGATTGACGTTGAATGGAATGGAAGTTTCTTTCTGATGATTAAGACAGATAGGTGAAGTCCAACAGCACAAACTTCTTCTTCCTGTTACTGCTCCAAGTCATTATAGACCAGTCTTAGTGCAAGTGATTTGACAGCGAAGGTAAACTCTTCAAGTGCCTCATTAACAACTATGTGAAGTTCACCAACATTTCTCTTTTAATATATCAGCTTTCTTAACAGCACATGACAACTTGTGGTATAATATTAGCTTGCTTTGAAAGACTAATTTGCCTTTGAATATTGCCTCAAGGCTTTGCAATCATATTCGGGCTCAGCAACCAGACCCTGATGCCTCCAAGGCTCTGCCAAAGGGCCTGCTAATGCCTTTCGGGACTTGATCGTACCAATATATTCCTGAAGTAAGTTTTGAACACCTGGCTCACTCCCTAGACTAAAGACAGGCCTCATCGACTTTCCATCTGTCCAGCTGTGGGGCCCAGATGTACTGACAAGGAACAGTAATGAAGGCAAGGTAGAGAGAGAAGCAATTCAGGACATTCAATGTAAGCAAAATGCAAGCTAAACCTCCCATAGCTCTCATAGCTTATTTATATCAAAATTAGGTTTCTGAGAACATTTTAAACAAGCAGGTTGTAATTCATAGTTGGTTTGGGGCCACATGTATACTGTGGTGAAATATTTTGTTCCTCCTGGTATTAACCTATTCATACCTAGACACTGGCCCACATAGTTCATGTCGAACAAACGTTTTTCTTGTAAATATAAATTCTACCATTGCTTGACAGAGCTGATATAAAGATGGGCAAACTAATCTTCTCTGATAGGCCAGCATTCATTATCTGTTGTCACTGGTGATGTATGAGTCTAGCAGTCTGGGGTACTGGCAGCCATATGTCTGCTCATCTCCGCACACACAGGACCGTCCCATTAATGATGTTTGGATTCATCATCCAAAGACACAATAAACACACAGAATGAACTTTTAATGATATCGACAGCACCAGAGATTTTCCTCTTTTCAACTCCCAACTCTGTTAAACAAACATAACAGAAAGACTTCGATTTGGGAAAGAAAAAGCTTTGTAAAGCAATTTTGGGTTCCAATGGAGGGTGTTGTTGCCAAATACAAACAGAGAAATTACCCTATTCCAATTGTCCACCAGCCAGCATGGTATTAGGCTGAAAGAGAGACAATCACATTAGGTTCAAAGATGTCCATTAGCTGGTGGGTAATCTAAATTTGCTTTCCATTGTGTTAAGTGACTTATTATCTGGTTAGCGCCGTAATACCATGTAAATGATAAGATGCACATCACCAGCTTTCAGCACAGTGAATACCACAGCTATATACAATACATTTGCATAAAACAGTACTAATTCTACCTTTAATCTTGATGGTCTTGTCAGTTGACAACACTTTCTTAAATAATTACAGGACTAATTAAGCAGAGACAGTTTTTCTCAGCAACTCCTTCGTGCGATTACATATGTATATCCACAGTGGTAAAAAGAGGTCAGTGTTAGTGTGTGTATGTGTGTGTGTGTGTGTGTTGAATTCTGGTCCATCTGTACTGGGTTGCTCCCTGCTCTGTAGTTAATATTATCTGTTCTGGCAGAGAGTCCATGTCAAACAGTGTGAGGATGATGAAGCGGGTTAGAGTCATGCTTTGTCCCTTGTCAACCCACTTCAGGTCTCCCTCCTTCCCCCACTGGCCTGCTGGGTCTCATAACTCAGACGTACTGGTACATCAGATGGCATCAGGGCAGCCATATTGGATCTGCAGCCCCCTTGGGATTAGTAATTGGACAAGAACATCGAGGAGTATACGTGAAAGCTCTCTGTTTTAAGTCTACAGTTTTCTGTTGACTATATAAGAAGTGTGTTCAGAGATTTATTAGATTGTATTCTAAAGATATTCTTATAAGAGTTTTGGCTGAAATCAAAGGTAATGATGTTGTTACCAACTCTACACAAGGACAAAAGTGAGGGAAGATACACAGAGTGAAGTACACAAAGTAGAAAAAACATTCAGTTCATTTCAGTTGAATTTATATAATGCCAAATCATAACAGAAGTTATCTCAGGGAGCTTTTCATATAGAGCTGGTCTAGTTTGGACTCTATAATATTATTTTCTGAGACCCAACAATTCCCACCATGAGCAAGCATTAAGTGACAGTGGCAAGGAAACAGGCAGAAACTTTGAGCAGATCCAGGCTCTGGGTGGGCGGTCATCTGCCTCAACTGGTTGGGTTAAGAGACAGAGTGAGAGAGAGAGAGAGTGAGCAGGAGGAAAGAGAACATACAGTTCGACATAGAGATGTAAAGTAATAGTAATCGTAGTGGTGGTGGTGGTGGTGGTAATGATATTAATAAAAATAATAATGGGCAACTATTTAATCATAAGCCTGTTTATTCCTTTTGATTGGGTTCCTATTTTCAAAGCACAATCCATTTTTATGCAGGAGTGGTTCCATTGTCAGCCGGAGGATGCTAATTACAAACAAAGAAAAGGTAATGTTCAAGAATTCAGAGTAAACCACTGATACATATCGCATGGCAGTCTTTTCCCTGTATTCATGCTAAAATGACGGACGTGTCTTTCATTGGATCATTTAGCGCTCATTGATCTCATGATTACCATGTTAACTGAGCTGTCAGCTTTGGCATCTGGCATCACTGATTCAGGCAGGGGGAGAGAAACTAGGGAGGCAGGCCCACTTATCATGCATGGCCACACAATCTCTACCGTCTTTCTCTGAAGGCTAGCCAGCTTAATTAAGTGCTAAAACGTCTTCAAACGAGCTCCTTTCACAAAGTAATGTTTACCTGCTCAGTCTTGTTTTGTTCAAACAGGATGACAAATATGAACATTTCAGATGGAGAGATCTCGTTTCTTTCTTCACGTCACCGCTGTTGATTAGAAGATCTGGGTGGAATTACAAAAAAGAACTGAAAGAAAAAGCACGAGACGCTGGAGAGCGTAGAAAACTGAGTGATTGTTTTGTCAAACTGTCAAACAAGCCGATTCACCTCCAGAATCAGACAAAGTGACAAACGGTTTTGAATGTGACCACAAACGGTTTAATGATACTACGTTGGGCAATTTAATGCTCAGATTTATTATGATGTAAATCTGCAGCACAGCTCTACATCTTTCTTCCTCGCACACAATGAGCTTGCATCATAAATCATTTAAGCAAAAATACTTTCAGGGGTCCCAAATTTGATTACTATTCTAATCAAAAGGCTTTTAGTTTGATTAGAACGCCAACAAGCAATGCAGGTATGATGTTGGTTGAACAAATCAAAACCTGAAAAAACTCAATTTGAGGAGATGCTGTGTGACTTATTTTGGGAATTTGTGTGCTTCAGTGCACTACTAAGGACAGTTTGAAAATGGTTCTTGCAACAATAACACAACTTTATCACCAGTTTCAAGCAGTCCAACTTTTTGCTGTCATGGACAGAAAGTAGAAGATTGTAGTTAATGGGCTAAAACATACAAAACCACTGTTATGGTCCTTTAATAATGCTCAATGTGTCCTTGTAAAAATGCTATTTTAGGCTATTAAGCCATTGATCATCTTAAACAGAATTCTATAGACTTGGGTAATTCCACTATAGTTTTTTTGTGTGAAACTAATATTAACAGATTCATTATATATTATTAATTATTAATTATAAGTGACAGATCTTAACTAACCAAAATAAGTCATACTGTGGCTCGTTAAATGTTTCCCTAAACCTTTATGTGACTCAAGATCTTTGCTTAATTTCTTCTGGGAGAAATGAGCTATAGTAGGAGGGTGAAAGACAGAGTCCTGACAGAACTGTTTGCAGTGACACAAAGCACAGCCGCAGGTAACAGATGGAATTTACTGATATAGCTATATTACCTCTCTATTAAATCCAAGGTCATTGAACCTAGCGTCTTCCTGTGAAGTGTTGTCAGTCTGTGCTTAGCATGATAAAGGATATCCTATCCACATGGGCCATATAGGTAGAATTTGACAGACTGTAGTACCATGTCAGAATATACATATGGACATCAGCATTCTGATCAGGGATTGTGCACACAACCCTTACACTCCCTGTGATACACCAGCACTCTTGTTATTCACTATGGCACAACACCTTTGTATCCCCCTCCCTTGTTCATATCAGAATGTGTCCCGCTGACACTCATCAATGTCAGTGGCCATGTGGAAGATGGAGAGAACAACAGAGGTATTGACAGCAAGAATAGATTTTACAGGGGGCCAGTCAGTACAGTCGCACAGTGACTGAGCTGTTGTGGGGGCTTGTCAAAGCAAATGACTTACTTCATCCATTTCTCATTTTCCCTCACCCACCACTCTTCCTTTCTCTGTGATGAACAGTAATGTGCTTAAATTGAGTGCAGTGTTTGAGTATCATAAATGGAGGCAATCAATTCAACCACCAACAATCATCTATATTGCAGCGAGTTATGTCTTGAAATTAAAAGATCTCTGTGCAGTACAGCAACAGTGAACAACAGTCTGGTGCCATTACTTTAATCAATTGCAGACATGCATGTGATGAGATTCAAGATTAGTCTTGTCAAAACTCACACACAAGATAGAATAAAAACAAAAAAATACTGCTGTTTGCTTTTGTAGCATGAATCTCAAACACCTGTTGTATGCCTATGCTCACTGATAAGTAAAAGTTTAGACGAATAAGAATAGGTCATGTCTGACAGGCAAATTCCACAAATTATTCAAACAAGAGGTTTGTGATAAATATATCTGAAAAAAAAAAGAAATGCTTAATGGAATGGGCGACATAGTGTCCTTCACAAAAATCTCAATAAGAAATAAAGGGCACCCTAAGTAAAGGCAAAAGCCCACCAACTGATTAGGAAATTAATTGGGTGCATAGTATATGTGTTGCAGCAATAAACAATTTTCTGATTGTATTCACACAGTCTGCACGAGAAATATCAAGTCTGCATATATCAGGCTAGCCATTGTTATGGTCCCCCAGGGACAAAGGCTGGATATTATTGAATATCAGTAGGGCACTGCCGCTAGCTGCTTGTGGAATGATTCAGACTGCCAATAATGCATTAAAGTTCAGTTGGCCAATAGACCAGCTTAGCAGATGTTGGCTGCTAGGATAATCCCCCCCATGTGGGTCTGGTGGATGTTTTGACGGCTCCCTCTCCTTGACTCTACATTTAGTTACTGCTTTCAAATCTTTATGTATCACCAGAAGTGAAAGTCCCCAGCGAACAATGCTTGCAAGTATATTATGGAAAATGGCAAGGAATTATTTTGAGGTCTCTTACTGCTTAAAAAGACTTTTCTCACGATTTATGACATTTGCATCAGACCTTTTAAAGGTTGCTATCACCACGTCATGGGCTTAGCTTGGATTGCATTGATAAAATGCAAGTTGTTGACACACCAACAAACCTCACTGTATCTTATTTGTGATGAAAGGTCTGCAAGAGCATTTTTCTGAACTACTGCAGTGCAGGTGAAGTGTGGCAAATGCTCATCGTTTTCCAACAAGCAGAACCTGAAAGTGCTGCTGTTAGTGTCAACACAGAATTCATGTATGTCAAGTGTCTCTGGTGTGCCTGGAAGATCACATACCATATTTTGGCATGGTACATATAAAAAATGCTATTCAGCCTCACACAGTCAGTCCACATCTTGCAATATCAGTTTATTTATTATTTAAGCATATAACACTGTGCCTCCTGGATATATTGACATTTTTCTTATTGTATTTCCAATCGCCTGACATTACTCACATTACTTCATTTTGGACAGAATGCCTCAATGTCAGATGTTTTTGAACTGCGTGGATAAACCTCTCTCTTGTCCTCTGGTTGCTGGTGCAAGCTACTGAAACATACGTGGTAAAATAAGCCTGTGGAGCTCTTTGGTCAAACTGCATCTCTTCACTGTGCCTTTTACAGTCAGTACCTGCCAGGATGACTGGAGTTCTGCCCAGGGGGCAGAGTCAGGAGCAATGTCTTCATTGCTGGATTTTTCTTAAGCACACAGTCAGCCCAGACCATGGAAACTGTACGGCTGGACTTGTAATCTATTAAGTAAATTGACCAGGTGCCCAGACTGATGAATATAAATAATTTGTAATCACTTTGTATGTGTGACTTGTGGGATTGTCTGTGCAGGTGAAAACGTTTTACCTCTCTGTGATGAATGAATACCCAGTGAAGACTGGTCAAACTAATGGAACTGCATTGGAGATTAATGGTAAACGTTTCAAAGGGCAGAGTTCATGTTCAGAATATCATGCGTCTTAGAGGACCAAATGCTTATTGGACAAAACACAATTCAGTCTAAAAAGTGGAAATAGACTGTCTGGCTGTTGAGATAATAATAAATAAAAACAGAAAGTAAACAAATAATGTCTCCCTGTGAGTGTGCCTTACTGACTTTTAAAACCTCTGCTTAACCATCAACTGACCGTTGGATGAAATGAGGCAATGGTTGAGAATAAATAAGATAATCAATGTTGTTCACTTCACCTGTCAATGGTCAAAATGTTATGGCTGATCAATGTAAAGTGTTTGTCTGTGAATAGAGTGGAGTAATTTTCTAATGTAATTTATATAGTTTATATGCAAATGACACAAGGATCCAGTACCGTATTGCAAATCCGTGGTGCACCCACTCATCTGGCTTTATTCTCTTTAATAGGTTTGTAGTATAACTATGCTACATGATTATGTGGTGCTGTTTCTCAATATGCAAGCACCACCAGCAGTGCCATGGAGCAGGCTATGACTTGTACAGTTAGGGAAGTAAACCCAAGTATAGTTTAAATACAGTACAATAATCATTTCTAACACAGAAGCTGCTGGAGAGTACATATTTTTATGGTACGGACCCAGTCTTCCCTGATTTCATTTTCCAGCAGGGCACGACTCGGGTTAATGTGACAATCAGTGGACCGACCTCCAGTCTATGACATCCTTCTGGTTCAGGTGGAACTTTTATAACATTTTGCACCTGTGTGCACCAGCTGTCCAAAGTGCTGATCCTGAGGTCAGCTGGGAGGCAGGGTACTGTCCGAGGTACTTGCTGCTGTCTTTGATAACACTGACGGGTTTCAGACATTCTGTAGATGTTATTGAGGAAGCTTGGAAGAAAATCCTGGAATCAGCTCTGGTATTCATACGAAATAAGCAAGAAGATTTTACAGACTGTTTACAGATGCATATCAAAGGCAAATTTCCAAATTTGTGGACAATAAAGATTTTTATCATTATTATTTTGTTTTCAGCTTGGTGAGCGTCTCTGTGATGATGTCAGGCTGTGGCACAGTCATGAACTTGTACTGATTTGAATTCGCCACCTGAAACAGACACTGACACAGAGCATTTGAAAAATCAATACTGCCTGTTATAATATCTTATAATATAATACCTAATATGCCTTGCTCTGACTGCAGGGGTATCTATAACATCCTGCAACAGCAAGGATCTAAACCTCTTTTCTAACTTGACCCATCCCTTTGATTAATATCCCCCCGAAGCAGCTTTAATAGCTGAAATCGTTAGGTTATTATATATTTTATTCTGTTGGTTCCTAATGTTTTATATGTTACATGCAAGTTGACATGGAACTGAAATTAGATTTGGAACTTATTTGGACCAATACATGGTTGTAGTCATCTCTAACATTGCTGTAGTAATGTTATTTATTATTATGTAATGTTATAATCTGCACAAGAATGTATTTGTTAAAGTATAATCCTCACTGTTGGACATGAATGACAGGACACTGAATACTAAACCCAAATACTAGATAAAAGAGGTGTCCTGCAGAAGCAAATTTAAAGAATGGGTCTGTGACGCTATGAATCAGCAGAATGACTGTGTCTGTAAAAGATTGAGCAAGCTGATGACCAGCAGGGATACTGCAAGTGTATCCTCTCGGCACATTCTGGATTAAATGAAACTTTGAAGATATTTGTGATTGCTCATGGAATAAATCTTCTGCACCATAAAAAGCCTCTCTTTGACAGTTGCAAATGCGCTCTAATGCTTACTTCTGATTTAAATGCAAAGATCTGGGGGAACTGGTGCAGCTGATTGGCAGATTCTGGAAATCATGCAGACTATAAATACTTTGTTACATCAATCACTGACAATAGCCCAGTGGAATAAATGCAACATGTTTACCAATTATATTATTATTCGCACATACAGTACTGTATACACAGACATAATTTCACTCAAACCAGTACACAGTCTTCAAAGAAAGAAGAAAAGCATTTTACTCATTTTCTATTCAGTTTTTGTTAATATTTTTCACAATTCTTTTTTCACATTTCTTTTTTTTTTTATAAATCCACGATTTGCTTCTGCTTGCACATGTGCATGGTTCAATCCACCCACCCATCCCCACAGACACCCTCATAAAGTGCTGTTTTCCAAAGAGACTTAGTGAAAAGTAATGAGAAGGTATATGACTATATGAAAATAACTCTTTCCTCCATTCTAATCCAATAACTTTCTTAAATCTGAGACAGGTAACAAAAACACTAACTTAAAAAAAACTATATATCCTCAATAGGAGTCTATGCAGGAGTTCAAAATTGACAACAAAAAGTATTCAGATGAAATACTTATTATGTCTGCATTAAAGACGAAATGCTATCAAGCTCTCTGAGAAAGATGGGGCGAAGCTGTACTCTTCAATGTCTGGGAGCTGAATGCCTCTCTGACAGACAGGGAGAGGCATTGTAGCTTTAGGAATTGATTTGATGCTTCAGCAAGGAATTCCATTATCATACAGCATTAAGACCTCCCATCGAAAAAATTATAATATTCCCTTTTGAAATAAAATTGAAACACAATCCTGCAATAGCAACTATGGAACCTGCTTTCCTCTCAGTATAGAGAGGGTATGGTACGTACAAATATCACTATTTAATAAAGTGATATTTGTTTGTTTCATTGTGACTTCCTCTCATTCATTGCTGTTCAACACATTCCTGAAGTTAAAAGCTAACAGATCACAGTAGAATGAATTGCTTGCAATATCTACGCTGGCAGCCAGCCGATCTCTCTCCAGATACCACCAGGTTTCAAAATCCACTCAGCTGAAGTGGGTCATTTACGTACATTAGATTTAAGTGGGAAGAAGTTCATTTTCTTGCTATGGGTTATTTCACCATCTTCTTTTACGCTGACTATACAGTATGTTTTATTTTACACAATGTCAGGAAACATTAATTCATTAATTTCTAAAAGACCAGTCCAGTCGAGCTTTCCACATTTGACAATTTCACTCAGCTCTCACGTCTCTGTGTAAGATATGGATGATTGCAGTTGTCCAAACTTCTGGATGAAGTCTGCCTGAGCCTGGACTAAAGCATCCTCATCGATGTACACTGCCGGCCTCCTGGCTACAACAAAGTACTGCACCTTCCTCAGGCTCCAGCCGAGGACGTACATGAGCAGGCCACACACAGCTGCTGTTGACCTGCCTACTCCAGCGTTGCAGTGAACATAGACAGTGTGACCATTTTCCAAGAGACCACGAAGCAAAAACACAGCCTGGGGAAGCATCCTGATCCGACCTGCAAAAGAAGACAATAACACACCATACGCTTAAAGGAGAAACCTGGGGATATAATTTTGTTGTAGTTTTCTCTCAATAGATCCCATGAAAAGATCAAAACCAACAATGTGCTAGTTCAATAGTTCCGTCTGTGGCACCCAGCCCCAAGCCCATTCATTCCAACTTTATTAAAACTTTCGAAACAGCTCACAAGTGTATAATTTGATTATTTTTAAACAGCTCAGTAATTTCCTAAAACAGCTGAGCACTGTAGTTTTCAACAAACATTACTGAAGTAAATAGTGCATTTGTTGGGGACTATTTTCAACAAGACATTTGGTGCTCTGAGTATTTACGGAAACCAGGAATTAAAAATCATGTCACCTAATGCACAGTGTGGCTCATTGAATTTTATAAATCATTTTGGTCAACAATCTATGGCAAAGAGTTTTAAGATATATCAGGCTGTCTCCTTACCCTCAGTGCTCATGTCAGGTGTGGGTATCCACACATACACCAGGCCACAGTCTTTGTACAAATGCATCATGGTCTCGGGGGTCATGGCTTCCCCAGCGTTGCGCCTGCAGCCGTCGGAGTTGTTCACCACATCCCACTCTGTCTGGAAGTTCATCACTGCAGTAATGCCCAATTCATGCTTCATCTTTATAGTCACATGTTCCACCTGTCGCGGGCAGCTGCCCAGCCAAACACGTGGCAGCACTCTGTGGGCAATAAACAGGAATGCACTCATCATTCATTTGTATGTTTAAATCATTATTATATGCTACACATACTCATCTCTCTCGGTTTCTTTCTCCTACCTTCCTCCCTTTACCTCATAGCAGTGGTGTTTTATTGACCTCGTGGTCCTCTAATTTCCTACCTGACCACTGTGGTCTGAGGCATACTCCGTTTAGTGCTCATTAGCATGCATAAAGTCAACAACAACAGAGGGTGACACATAAAAGGAATGAAGGATGCTGTCAATCTGTGATGTACAAGAGTGGCAATGCAGCGGAAGTCTCGTTTCGACTTGCAGTTATCAGATGACCTTCGTTTTTTACATAAAGATCGCAGGAAAACAACTTTGTCGTCAGTGAGTCAACTGTCCTTCTTTGCGGCTGAAGAGTTATACACCTGTGTTTTCTTTACAGACAGTATCAATATGTAAACTGAAATCGAAAAATGAACTGTACAAGTTGTGTAAAGACAATTTTCTTATTATATATCCTGTATGATTAGCTTTTTGAACTGCATCCTTTAATCTAACAAATTGAATTTAAAAGTTGATTTAAAAGATTGACTCATCTGAAAAACAAACCACACTTGTTCGGTCCAACAGTAACCTCATTACAAAAATGGCTATACAACCCATAGTCCCTCTTCTCGAGGCACCTGCTAGACAGTAAGTTAAAATCTCTTTGAATCATATAATGAGTTACTGCAGAGGTGAGTGTGTATGATACTTGGGGCTACACGGATGCAAGGTCTGAGACACTAATTAAAAAAGCTATTAATAGGCAAGATACAAGGGCACAGTGCTTCCTACTGAACACAGTCCCTTGACATAAGCCTTGTAAGGTCTTCGGACACAAATTAAAACCTGATGGCAACAGCCAAGCCCGCTCATTCTTATGCAAGTTATGTGCTCACTGCCTCAGGGTTCCCGGGCTAATTTCTGCTGTGCCTGGTATACCATGGCACTCAGTAGTGCCTTACAGACAAAAAAAGGGCATGCATGTGTAGGTCGGGCACCGTGGATATCTGTGCAAAATTTCATGGGGATCCACCTGAAAGTCACAGATACATTTTACCATAAAAAACACAAATGTCATTCTCATGGTGGCTCTAGTAGTTCTCATGGTGATCAATGAATCACCACAGGTTTCGTCCTCTGGGCACCATGAATGTTTGTACAAAAGTTGATCATAACACATGCAATAGTTGTTGAGATATTTCAGTCTAGACCAGAGAGGATTCACTGACTGCCCAACAAGACCCACAGTGCTAGTGTGGCTAAAAACTGTAGCAGAGGATTCAGTTTCAGCAGGACAGGAATACTAATGTTGTATCCAAGGGAGAGCAAGGAGTGTTTACTTTTCCAGTAGTACATTAATGGTAAATTAAAGGGAAAAAAGCCACACACACACACATCATGCTGAAAGAATTGTGCTGAAATAGTGTCAAATCAATGCCAGAAGGGTGTTACGGGTAACAAGGAAAAGTAGTGACCTTTAGCAATTTTTGGACAGATTTTTTTTACATTTATTTGTGATAAATAATGAAATATCTGTTAAGAACATCTGTAAAATAAGTAAACGTTTCACTGTATTTTGAATGGAGCATAGAGTGACGATTCAGCCTGGAAGCTGGAAGTGACAGAGTTTTTCATTGAGATGTTGACAGTAACTATCAATCACTTATCGTACGTACTGCCTTGAAAATAAAAGAGAATTTCCACTGAGATCAACAGCAAGGTTGATAAAGTGCTAATACAACTTCTGGGGAACAGCTTTTTGAAAGAAAAATCATTTTCAAGTGACAGACAGCAACTATAACTAAATGGGAGAGAGTAAGGTAAAAAAAACACAAAGGAGTATTAAGGCAAAAGAGGGTGACTTTTAAACTCTATCTAGAAAGGGCAGTGTGCCCTGCCCTCTTTGCAGGACCCTGAAGCAGTGAAGAAGAATTTTTATTTCTGACAGATGTAATATCAGCACAGAGCAGAATTCAAACTTGCATCGAGAATATAGATTAATACATTAAAGAAGATTGGCTGTGTTTGAAATCTGAGGAAGATAAGAGAAGAGGAACAGATGGACAGCATAGAAATGTGGCCCCAGGGGACCTCATTCATTTTGTGTATTATTAAAGGTGGTACAGTTAACTGTGTTTGAGCAATAACTATTCACCTTCCCACTGTAAACTGAACTACAGAGAAACTGCAGGGTTCTAAGGGCTGTCATGTTTCATTGGACCAGATGAGGGGGTCGGGGCAACTGACACTGATTTCTAAAATCTTTTAGCTGAAACTGTGACATATTTTACTTGCTTCACGAAATGTACACACACATCACAGCATTCCTATGCAAAACCGTGCAGATGGATTTTATTGCACCGTACCTGGAGAAATGCATGGCCTTCTGACCGGCCACACTGAAGTAAAAGCTGGTGGTGTGTTTCATCTCATCTGTGTGTCCCGTTTCCTCTATCCAGTGGCCAATCGGGTGGCAGTACACTCCATCCACCATGTTCCTCTCGTCATATGAACAGCACCTGTCATGGCTTGGACCACTACCTGGTGACAACAAGCGCTTTCTGCAGGTTAGTGACCAAACACCCATTTTAGGATGCTTTGGGACACAGGGTACTCATAAAGATCTTTTTTTTTTTACCCTCAAACAAATACAGGCTGATGTTGTCTGTATTTTTTTTTTGAGGGAGAAAATATACAATGTTGCATTTAACAGGAAAACAACAGTTTAAGCATCAAATACAAAAGGAGGAAATGGGACACAACCAGTAATGGAGAAAAACAAAGTACATGTTTCTTAAACATTTCCATTTTCTGCTACTTAATACTTTCATTCCACAAAGATGCAGAGGGAAACTTTGTAGTTTTTACTCTGCTACATCTGACAGGTACAGTAACCAGTTACTTTGGATATTTTAATCGAATAACAATCATATGATCAGTTAATAAATGTATATGATGCATTGTTATAAACAACCCATACAGTATATAAAGTAGTTCAAATAAGCTCCACCTCAACCAACACATGCTTAAATTCCACGAGCCAGTTAGCGCTTAGTAAATGACAAGTGTCACTTTACCGCCATCCCGTGGCGCTAAGGACGCATTACATAATATGAGCCCAACATGGCGGAGTTATTTTCTTATTTAGCCTGAAATGTTTTGATGGGAATTCAATTCATTTCTTTGTGGCGTCTCTAAAGCAACACCCGCACGCACGCGCCTACACCTGAGCCACACCACTGTACTGACGTGTGCCTGATACCTTCCCAGATATAAGTGCCTCCGACTCTTTTGATGAACTTGAACCACACTGTGTCTTTGAACGGCTCTGCCAGCCGCACGTCGACCACCCAAACACACGGTTCCCGCGGTGACAGGAGCTTCTGTGAGGCTGTCATCTTAACCGCTCGGCTCGGGTCCCAGTGGCCCATTTCCCCACGCGAACCCAAAACAAATACCTCCGCATCCGAAGACTCCGGAGAGAGAATGACACCGAATCTGAACAACATAGTCGCAACCATGACTAAAGTATGTGTTCTCAATCGTTTAGTATGGCGGGTTTCGGTTGTCGTAGCCTATATTCTAGCTCTCGTATTGCGTCCGTGTGGCCCACAGACTACACGGTGTAGTCTAAAAATGCTCGGGCCGTGTTTTGGTAGCTTGCAGCAAAGAGGGGATAGAAACAATGAGGTCCCACTCCGTCATAATTACCAGACACCACACATCAGCCAGTGCGCTCTACACTGGTGTAGAGAACTTGAGTATTTCCATTTTCCGTTACAGTACAAGGAGCATTACGGAACATGCACGCGAGACAGTGCGCAGCCCGGCGCACATGCACGTTGCCGAAGTTTCCTCCTGTGAGCGCGTGTTGACGAACAACATAATGACATCTGGACTAAACTACCCAACTTGATATAAAGCAGTAAAAACTAGCTCCACCTCAACCAGCTACAACCGTAAAATGCTGTTACTTACACGCAGATGCATCGTTGTGTGCATTAACAATTTATTAGCGTCATTTGTAGGCACAACTGAAAACCTTTCCTGGATCTGAAGTAGGAGACAGGCGACACAGACAGGATTACACACATTAGATCACCTTTATTTTGCTATTATAGGTAAAGAATTGATGCATTTCCATTATTTCCAGAACTTTGAAACCATTGTGACAGGTGTTAAACATAGAAGTAGCTTTCAGAATGGTTGTGTAAAACTAAATGCTATGCACTTGTGGAAATCTGTAACACCAAACTTATGCACATGAATATATATGCACAAAACATGTTATGTTTTGGAATATTTAGGCCTACAGCCTAATTGATCAATAGGGGCCAGAATACTTAAGAAATAACTTCCTGTGTTAATCAGTTAAAGCTAGGGTATAGGCTAAATCAGGCATGGGAGGTATTGGAAATGTGTTACATACTGCAGGATTTTCGGCATTATTTTCTGCCAATGAAACAGACTTTCATCATCTGAAGGGAAGTGTACTCTTGTGATTGGCTAAAGTCTACGGTCACAGGCTAGATTTTCTGAAGCCTGAAAAAAATTGCATTTTTGCCCAATGATGCCAAAAGAAAACCGCCTACCCAACCTTTAAGTTGCATAGGTCCATATGTTACCATACCACAAGCCCATTCATCGTCATACAACCAAAATATACTCATCTTGTCCCAGCATGCAACACCTCACTAACTGTTTCTAACACCTCACCCATTGCATGTACTAAATTCAAAGTAAGAAAAAAAAGCCTCTCAGAATGCAAGACAGAAATTAAGAAATATATGGATAAAATTGCCTTATGCAGAAAGGCTCCCTCAGAATTTCTTAAATAGTTATAAGACAGGTGTTGTCTAATGATGGTTTAGATGGTTTAGTTAAATAGTTATACTGTTCTCTATCTCGGGAGGGTTCAGATATGTGTAGGGTACTTCAAGCTGTGCGTTTCGTGTTGTAATGGCTTCACTGAGATAGGACAACTCTGCTTGAAATTCCTTAATCATCTCCTTTGGGGCAGGCTCATCAAACAGTTCTTCAGGGTATTTACCCAAGGGAACCTGCCAAAATGCCAAAAACAAGACAAACTTAGACTGACACAACAATTCGTGCTACAAAGAAGCATTTTGAAAATGTGGATAGGCCATAGTGATCCTACTGGAAGTACTCATTAACACCAAACTTACTACATCAGTGTATTTCTCTGAAAGCAGCCAAGCTGTTGCTGCAAAACTGACTGTCTGTCCAACATTTGGGAAAGTCTCCAAAATGGTCTTCATGCTTGACTGCCCCTTAGTGGCTGGAGGAGGTTTGAGCAGCAGGAGCGAAGCATTGGGCATCCAGGTGTAGTCAAACTAAATTATGAGAGAAGTTTTATTATATATATTCTATTTTAATATATATTGTGGGGTTGCGGGCCCAACTGTGATGGAACTGAATCTACTGTCAAACATGTAAACATACATAGGAAATGCAACATTTGTACCACTGTAATTCTCAGCTAATTCCCTGCTAAAAGGAATTATTAAAACAAAAATGGATAGAACACATTCCAGATCTGCTGCTTGTTCCATACATTTGTTTGATCAATTGTCAAGTCTGTATAAACTTAAAGAAGTCTTCTATTTTCAAAACTATTCATGGGCTCACCTGCCCATTGTTGACTGCAGCATGTTGAGCCGTCGCTGTGAAGATCACCATGGTGATGAACTTGATCACTTCCTTGACAGTGTGGAAGGCTGCTGGAAACCCTGTTGACAGCCCAATCATTATCAGCATTATATCTTTACATTCAATACACTACAGGCTAATAAGAAATCTATCTATCTATCTATCTGTCTGTCTGTCTGTCTGTCTATTTATTTTAATGGTTTAAATACCTAAGCCTTTGTTTCCTAAAAAGCCATGTGTGAATATCTCACTGATCCATTCCTGCAGCTCCGTGTCCTTACAGACGTCACTGTCTGAGGGATAATAGTACTCCACCACTGCCTTCACAAAGCTGGGAAACACAAAAACAATTTGAGTTAGAATTTTAAATAATTAGATTAGTATGTGAAAAAAGATGGAACGACGGTGCGAAAACAAAAACAAGAGAAGCCATGAACAAAAAACAGCCCGTTCCCCCTACATATATACATCTAAGCTGTTGCCTGTCCAATCAGTATGGACAGTTGCAGTGTTTATTTATAGGCAACCTTGTAATGATGTCCCACAGCCTCAGGCCGTCATCTCTGTAGTAGAAGTTGGGGATGGACTCCAGTCCTCGTTCAGTGATGTTCTCTGGCAGACAGAGGGAGCTGTAGGTCGTTTCAGAGAAATCCCTCCTCATGAGCTCTAACAGCCCATCATATCCAAGTGAACTCTAATAATCAAAAATACACAAATATTTATCAGATCCTTTTAAGTAAAATAAAGTTTATATTATATATAAAATGTTAAAGAGCCATACAGTACTAAAAGGTCCATCACGTCCAAATAGAGATTCGCGGCCTCTAATGTTTATGTTGAGAGTGTACCGGAAGTGTGGAAACAGCAGCTGTGCAGATAGAGAGAGGAATGTTAAAAGTTAAAGTAAGATTTCCAATTTAGCAAACAGGCAGCACATTGTGTGTGTGTGTTGATCACCAAAGGAAGCCATAACCAAACACATCTTTGAACATTTGTACTTCTAGTGTAAGAGCAAACCCTGATGGATACAAAGAAGATTTTGTAATGGTCTCTTTTAAAGCTACTGTAAATGTTAAAACTGAGTGAGGTGAGTGCTCAGAGGGGCATCACTATTAATGGAAAATGGTTTGCCACATTTGTAATGTGTTGTTCTTTTTTAAACTACAACAGTACCATATATTTCTGTAAAGATATTATTTTGGATATAACATTAGTTATCTAGTTTGGTCTGCACTATTAAGACCCTTGCTAACACATATTAAGGATTATACACATACAACACAACTGAATAGAAACAAATGAATTGGCAAGAAGTAACTGGAAATGGGCTTGTTAAGTCCCACAGGGCGGGGAGGAGGGAGTGGCTGGAGTCAGATGATTGGAAAGGTGGAAAAGTCAGAGAGCATCTGGTGGACAAGTAGCCACATTGTGGCTGGAGAGAGGGACAGAGAGGCGGCATGTGACATGCAACAAAGGTACAAAGGCGACAAGGGAATAGAAAAAAGATGTACCAGCACTATGACCTCTGCTGTGTAACTATACCTTGTAGAGGGGATGAATCACAGGGAAGCTGCGGAGAGTGGCAACAGTGTAGACTTCTGTCAGGAAGTGAGTCTTCATGAGGTGCTGGACTACTTCATGATCCATGATATATGCGTTTTTAATAAACATCTTGGCTAGCAGCCAGTCCGTCTCCGAGTCACTGGGCAGAAAGATGGGGTTCTGCTCAGAAGGTTGTTGATGCAACTGGAATGTGAGAAAAATCATTTTTGTATAAAATAGTCTAACATGATCTTTGAAAACATACTTATGTACTGGAATGTAATATGATTATGTGACTATTTGCATATATAAATGTATACAATATATATACCGCCATTGATTTTCTGTATCAGTTAAATACCTGTATTGCAATTGGCATCAGTTTGTTTTCTGGGTTTGAGTAGAACAAACAGAAACCGGCAGTCACGTGCAGAGGTTCACCATTATAGGATCTAGCTGGTATTCCATCCATCTTCTTCTGGTCAAAGATGAAAATATTACCCATCTGTATGGGAAGGAAAGACAGAATAAATATAATAATAATTTGTAAGAAATCAAGGCATTCAAGGACATTCCCCGGTGATAGAAGTGCAGCCTTTAAACCTACAAATTGTCTCCCAAAGCAAAGATTATCACCCATTTAAAGCCACTCTTCTTTCATACCTCCATTTCCTTCTGCAGAGAGGTTCCATTTTCCAGGAATGGCTTCACCATCTCCTCTGTGACTGGAAGGTTTGGGGGGAGCTCTGAGCAGCGCTTGATCACATTGGGGTTGATTGCGTTCAGAAACTGGTATCCATAAAAGTCGTCTTCCTTCCAGTGTTCTGAAACGTACTCTGGAAGAACGGCAATTGGCAAGTATATTATCTAATGATGAGCAGTCTATGGCTTTTGGTTATACGGAAGCAGAACCGATCTGGAGGAAGAACTAATGTGTCATTGACAAATTTAGCCCACATACTGTAGCTGATTAGTTTGAACAAATCAGTTATCAGTTAAGCCAGATTCCCCAAAGTGCACAGATTTACAAACAGTTTAATTAATCTGCCAACTTCTGATTAGATTGTAAGATCACTTGTCAGTGAACTGACGACAGTGTGTTTGCCAAATGCTTTTATGCAGTCAGCTGTTATGAAACTGTGACACTGACATTGTGATACGCTGCAGCACTGGATAATAAAAAAATAAATACCTGACATTGTTGTTGTTTTGTTCCAGAAGATTTTTTTTATGTCTTCAATGCTTTTCCATTGTTCAGAAGACCCAAGCAGCCCCTTAAACTTGAGTTCAATACCACTTAAGTAAGGGTAAAAAAAAGGGAAAAACACAATACAGCAGTAAAAACACATTGATATTAATTCAAATTTAAATTTTGCCTCAAAATGTAGAGAATATGACTATATCAGAGCCATTATATATATCTTTATAGACCCACGTTGTCATTTTTGTAGTAAGTACTTCAGCTGATTTGGACAAAGAGAAGCGGATTTCAGCTGGGAGCTCAGATGGATCATTGAAACTGTTGATGTGGGATAGTTTTTCATCCAAAATCTTCCATCTAAACAAACAAACAAACAAACAAACAAACAAGTAAACTATTACAGAAAAGCACATAGACATTTCTCTAGATAAGCCTCTGAGGCCATAACTGCTGTACTTACTGTACTGCACACATGAAAACTTACTGGTAAAAGCTCTTCTTAAGTATCAACTCATTTGTTCGGTGGTCAATCAACAGGGGATTGTTCTCCTCAAAAACCTTCATGGCTGAGGTGTGAAAATAACATTCACATTTGTAATTGCAAAACGAACACAAATTGTTAAAAGAGTGTGTAAAAAGCAATAATATCCAAATATCTTAATATTATCCATAATCAATTATTTGGGGAATTTGAAGCAGACCTCTCCCTCCTCTCAGCTCCACCATTTGTCCCCTGGAGATCCATCGGTAACAGGGGAAAAGAATGACATCTTTTTCTTCTGTCGTCACCACTATTTTGGAGCAGTACCACTCGTCTTCTGGGAGAAGAAAAAAAGGGTCCTTCTCCACCTTGACCAGCAGAAGTTTCCCCAGAGACAAACTGGTTCTGATAG